>CM055274.1:76327358-76367899 GCA_029237695.1 Conchocele bisecta | reverse complement strand
GTAATGTTCATCGGTTTTGTAACAGAAATGTGTTAAAGTTATTGTTTTTTCACAATATCTCTTTAACCCCTAGCCAGACATTGATAATATTTCACATCAATGTTTGTCTAGTGATGATGCTTCACTACGCACACCCCCACATCAAATTTATCAAGGTCAATGTCATTTATTTACTTGTAATGTTCACCGGTTTTGTAACAGAAATGTGTTAAAGTTATTGTTTTTTCACAATATCTCTTTAACCCCTAGCCAGACATTGATAATATTTCACATCAATGTTTGTCTAGTGATGATGCTTCACTACGCACACCCCCACATCAAATTTATCAAGGTCAATGTCATTTATTTACTTGTAATGTTCACCGGTTTTGTAACAGAAATACGTTAAAGTTATTGTTTTTTCACAATATCTCTTTAACCCCTTGCCAGACTTTGATAATATTTCACATCAATGTTTGTCTAGGGATGATGCTTCAATACCCGCACCCCCACATCCAAAGTCTGAAGGTCAAGGTCATTTATTTCCTGGTAATGTTCACCGGTTTTGTAACAGAAATGCGTTAAACCTATTGTTTTTTCACAATATCTCTTTAACCCCTTGCCAGACTTTGATAATATTTCACATCAATGTTTGTCTAGGAATGATGCTTCATCACGCACACCCCCACATCCACATTTGAAGGTGAAGGTCATTTATTTCCTTGTAATGTTCTCCGGTTTTGTAACAGAAATGCGTTAAAGTTGTTGTTTTTTCACAATATCTCTTTAACCCATGCCGGACATTGATAATGTTTCACATCAATGTTTGTCTAGGAATGATGCTTCATTACGCACACCCCCACATCCAAATTTTGAAGGTCAAGGTCATTTATTTCCTTGTAATGTTCGCCGGTTTTGTAACAGAAATGCGTTAAAGTTATTGTTTTTTCACAATATCTCTTTAACCCCTTGCCAGACATTGATAATATTTCACATCAATGTTTGTCTAGAGATGATGCTTCATTACGCATACCCCCACATCCAATTACTCAAGGTCAATGTCATTTATTTACTTGTAATATTCACCGGTTTTGTAACAGAAATGCGTTATTAAAGTTATTGTTTTTTCACAATATCTCTTTAACCCCTTGCCAGACTTTGATAATATTTCACAACAATGTTTGTCTAGGGATGATGCTTCACTACGCACACCCCCACATCCAAAGTCTGAAGGTCAAGGTCATTTATTTACTTGTAATGTTCACCGGATTTGTAACAGAAATGCGTTAAAGTTATTGTTTTTTCACAATATCTCTTTAACCCCTTTCCAGACATTGATAATATTTCATATCAATGTTTGTCTAGGGATGATGCTTCACTACGCACACCCCCACATCCAATGTCTGAAGGTCAATGTCATTTATTTACTTGTAATGTTAACCGGATTTGTAACAGAAATGCGTTAAAGTTATAGTTTTTTCACAATATCTCTTTAACCCCTTTCCAGACATTGATAATATTTCACATCAATGTTTGTTTACGGATGATGCTTCATTACACACACCCCCACATCCAAATTCTGAAGGTCAAGGTAATTTATTTACTTGTAATGTTCACGGTCAAATGCCACGGTAGGCGCGACACCGCTTCCGTGGTGGAATTCTTGTATTATATTTTGTGTTGTTAATTAATTGGCAATTAACCTGAGGTACGAAATAGCGATTCCCGGGCGATGCAACAGGACCCACCACATTCATAGGATTTATATACAATGTATATGTATGGGCCACCAAATCGCCAACTGTCATCAATAGCTTCCTTGCATTGATCAGGGCTCCAGATAAGGAATTAGTAATTGAGTATTTTCATTCCATCATTTCTGAAGCAATTGGGTATTTCAAAATTTTAATTGGGTAAAATAAAATCACACTACTGTTTACACATCAACAGGCAGCAAGAATAAGAAAAATATGTTATATTTGTGGTCTGTTTATTGTTTTCTGCAGCATGCTACATGTACCACAGAATTGTAATTGCTTTTTGATCTCGCTACTTCTGATTTCAATTGGGTTTTGGGCAATTTTAATTGGGTATTTCAGCAAATACGCAGCTTATCTGGAGCCCTGATTGATATATAACCGCTCCGTGTAATTTAGGTGACATTGACCTACTTTCGCGAAATGCAAGTCACATCCGTCAAGTTGTATACATCTCCTGATGTCTTAGTCGGATGTTCGCCAACCTGTATCAGTTGCTTCCTTACATTGATACCTACATCTAACCACCCTGGGTCATTCAAGTGAACATAGAAATCGCATACCAGTCGTCGTCCAAAATTTTGGACATATGTCCATTGTAGGTCCAAATAGTTTGGATGTTCGCCAAACTTCATCAGTAGCTTCCTTACATTGGTAGAAACCATCCTGGGTCGCTTGGGTGACACTGACCTACTTTTCTCAAAATATAGGTCACATCCGTCAAAACTTGGACGTACGTCCCTATTTGGCATATATCCGGATACGTTCGTTGGATATATGCCAAACTTCATCAATATCTTTTGTCTCACTCGTGCTAGATTGGCGGTAAAATTTAAAATTAGTAGCCGAAATTAACTGTCACAGTAAAATTCTAAAATAAACGATACTATTTTATATTACATGTATCTCCAATATTTGTAAGAGTATAATTTCTGACATATCAGTAGCGAAAATGGCCATCTGAATGATTTCTGAAATATTGGCAGCCAAATGGCCATTTGAGTAGCCAAATTGCGACCATCCCAGCTCATGATACTGGAAAGTGAGACAGCGGTCACAATTCTGGTGTCGTCTTCATCAACAATTTTGGACAAAGTCCGAATTTCGCATATCTCTTGATCTGTAATTACCAAACTTCATCAATAGCTATCCATCCGGTGTCCGAACCTTAATCATGACCATAATTTCATCAATAGCAGTGTATTTCGACTGACCTTGACCATGGTCACTGTATCAACAACTTTCGACATAAAAAATATGTTGTTGTTTTTTCTTCAGGAAAACAGCAATGCATCAAGCTTGGACTCGAACTGGGCCATGTGAATCTGGATCGATCGATATCAACAATCAGCAGGGAGGGTGGAGAAGAGAAGACACCATGTACACAAAACCCTTGGCCAGATAGAGAACAGCCGACAGACAATTATTTTATGACCAGTGTTCACATACTTTATGCAGTTAATTTGACTACCAGTATAGATGTGAATATGTTTGTTCAAACACAGTGGGTATAGTTTGTCACGGGCACCTGCTATTGGGATGGAGTGCACTGAATCAGGAAGGGAAAACCCTCCAATTCAGACCATACTTTTTTTTATTTTTTACATTCGCGATTTTGACGCGATTAAGCACAGTTATCGCGGAAAATTGACAAGCAAACCTGCCATTGCCCCCTTTTTGCTGGAAATAAGAACTGATGGGGTTCACTCCGATATGCCCCAAAATCGTTCGAAAATGCAGTTTATAGCCACGAAAAGAGATGCACGAACACGCATGCAATAATATTGCACATTCACCAATCAGTCAGGAAAACTTGAATTTTATACCCTAGTGCACCCCATCTTTCCTTAATTCCAGCCAAATGTATATGTAGATTTTCTCGAAATAACTCCTAAATGGCTGAATCTACGGGGACTAGAACATCGACAGGTGTTGCTGATCAATTTTCCGGGGTATCTGCGCATAATTGCGCTAAAATGTTCTTACCCGATTCAGTGCATCCCATCCAAATAGCAGGTGCATGTGACGTACTACACCCACCGTGTAAAAGTATGTTAGACATTCCATTGTTAAATAACATAGGTTGGTGCTACTGGTAGCTGCAGAAACAATTTTGTTACTGTAACAGTGATTTGGCTACTAATATTTCAGAATTTGGCTACTGAAAGGTTATGATTGGAAAAAATAGTTTTGCAAATATTGGAGCTACTGGTATTGTACAATTTTGTTCAAGGTAACCTTTAAGTTTGACCTTAAATTTCACAATCCTTGTGCTAACCTAGAGTTATAACAAACAGTGTAGACCCGGATCAGCCTGCTCGACTGTGACTGGTGATCTGAGTCTACTACATCTATCACACGGTCAGAAGATCCATTTTGTCAGTACATGTCATCTAAAAAACTATTAATTTTTCAGCATTATACTGATGACAACCAGTATACTTAAATACATGTAGATACATGTACATGAATATAATGAGACACACACTATAACAGTTGCTGCTGCTTTTATTTTCCTCATTTAAATGATTGACATGTAATGTTGAGCCTACACACTGTAGCACATATGATAACTCTTACATTAAAGGTACTGTGTCTCGGATAGATTCAGTGGAGGGCACATTTAGTGTTGCCTTTGTCCGTCCGTCCCCAACCTTGTAACTCGTAAATTTTTTAAACAGTAATAGCTACAGACCTGAAATTTGGTATGTAGCTTTCTTATGAGTAAATGCACAAAGTTTATTTTGATTCTTTCGACCCCCGGGTCATGGATTATCTCCCCCATTTTCGACTTAGAATTTTGCCTCGTTTTACAGACGACTTGGACATATAATTTGGTTCCAGAAATACGATCTAAATTAACCTATTTTGTCCTAATCTGTTTCATCACATTCTAGGCATATCAGAGACCCAGTGCCTTTAATTCACCCGTTACAGATATTGTGTGAACAGTTCAGAAATTATCCGTAAAAACACGAAAATCGGACTGATTTCATGATTCATCTGAAATCTACATGTGCTGTTTTTTTTTTTAATTATGCAGATAACCATTACGATATCAGATAACACTACATGTACTTGTATCTGACCAGGCTACTCATTGTTCAAAACTTCACAATTTGATCAATAAATGCCATCGATGATACAGATATTGAAAAGTGTGGGTTATTGGGAATATGAGCTACCGGCTGAGAAAATGAACCCTAGAACATGTGCAATCAGCATGGTGATTGCATATATCTGATCATGACCTACGTTGTTTGAATTACTGTCATCAGGAAAACAATTATATTTTATACTGCGAAGTGGACCTCTATCTACAATTGTTGGACATGTTGTCAGGTCCATTTTCTCGGCTGGTGGCTGTATGTGGCTGTGACTGGAGGAATGGGGCTTATGGGATTTGTTACCAGTGTAGCTCCTGATCCAATAGCACACTCTGATAGCCTGGTGGTCTATATAGCTTGGTAGAAGCAGGACATGTGTATCATTCACGGAATGGCGAACAGTGCAGATCCTGATCAGACTGTGCAGTCTGATCTGGAACTATAGTGGTCGCAAAACCCATAAGCCCTATTTCTCCAGTCACAGCCACATATGTGATCTGTGTGAATGTTACATTATTTCTTCGTAACGATAGCTTTTACCCTTTTGTTCTGTATAAGCTTACAAAAGCCATGACAACCATTTGCCCTTTCAGGGTATGGGGTCACGTGATTTCAGAACGACCCTAGATAATGTGTGATGTCGTTTTTACAGTAGATTTTCTTTACAATGTAATAAACCAATAATTTTCACGAAAAATAGAGTACATTTTATTTTGGCATTTCTCGATACTTGATTGTGGAGTCCGGTGATACCCATTATAAAAATAGAAGATTAGCACTAATCCTTTTACTTTTAGGAAGTGGAGCTAAATTATTCTGGTGAGCTGAGGATATATATTTGTACATATATTCAATTTGAGAACACAACTATGAGAACTGCCCTGATCAAACGGCCTTGTGACATTTGTGGCAAGTGTAGATCCTAATCATTATGCACAGCAGTAATAAGCATATGCTCAACTGTCAGAATAGCGACAAGTGCGACAATAGTCGGGGGGGGGGGGGATGCTGGTCACTAATGTTGTAAGGTGAATTTTCACCGCTGGGGTGAGGGGACATGCATTTTATATGATGTAAATAAAAAACTTACTTCTATAAGTAAGTTGAGGAACCATTCTATACCTGATCATGTTTGATTCAAAGATAATTGCTTCGTAAATACATTTACATTTACTCTTTGTTATTAGAGACTATGACAATAGTGCAGTGGAGCTTCATATCGTGAGAGTATATCTGGCCCATGTGTATTTACATATATCACAGTACAGTGTCTAGGAAAAGTGTACACGTTAGTTTATGTACATTTTGAGAATGTTGGCAAAAGTACACCAATATCTGACTTGAAGTACATCTTGGTTTAGTATAATTTATAGGAGTCCGTTGTCCTGGCTTTTCTATGTATGATTGGCCACATTATATCATATGTTCTACTTCTCATTGTCAGTTCTTTATCAAATGCCGGAAGACGTGAAACTAGCTGATGGCTGGCACACACACAAAGATGGCCGACTTGGCCACTCCATTATATGGGATTTGACCGCTAACCTGGCCTAAAATGCCCATAGCTGTTAACAGGCCGTTAATTAAACTGGCAAGTATTCCTGTCCCATTTCCCACTTCCAAATAAACTCCATTAATTAAACAGGCAATTAGTCCTGTAATATTTCACACATCCCAAGGAAGAAACTCAACACCAGTTAAAACTTGACTTTACACATCATTAGGTCGATGACACTATGTTGACACCTCAGTGGCACCAAATACTCCTGCAAATACACAAGAACAATATTTTATATTTCTTTGCCAGGAGTAACCATTATGATTACAACATGCACATTTTCAAGATCCCTGGCTGGCAGCCTAACATGAGCCCTCGGTGACATTGACATTGTCGAAAGGCATGTAGCGGTAATACATGTTAGTAACACCTTTCATTTTCTTAAATAACTTCTGAACCACTTTATCGATTTTAATAATATTTGGCCATAACGTGTGTCTAGGTATAGTAATTGGTTTTGCAAGCACCTCACGTATGAAGACACAAAGTCACGGTCACTGAGAACTCGGGGTGGGGGGGGGGGGGGGGGGGGCGTCAGTTAGCTAACTGGCTACACATGCCATAAGCCCCAATCATCCAGCCACACATATATATCAAGAGTCAAGACTGGTCACAAGTGCCATAAGCCCCAATCCTCCAGCCACATATAGAGACCAGGAGCCAGATAGGCCACAATTCATATAAGCCACATTCACAAAGGCCACATACATGTACAGAGATCAGGAGTCAGACTGGCCACAATTTCCATAAGCGCCAATTCTCCAGCCACAGTGACATATAGAGATCAGCACTGGCCACACTTGCCATACGCATGATAAGCACCAATTCTGCAGTGACATAGAGATCATAAGTCAGACTGGCCACAATTGCCATAAGCCGTAATTTTCCAGCCACATACATGTATGGAGATCAGGAGTCAGACTGGCCACAATTGCCATAAGCCGTAATTTTCCAGCCATATATAGAGATCAGGAGTCCGACTGGCCACAATTGCCAGAAACCCCAATCCTCCAACCACATGTAGAGATCAGAGTCAATCTTCCAGCCACATATAAAGATCAGGAGTCAGACTGTCAATCTTCCAGTCACACAAATGACATAAGCTTCAATCCTCCAGCCACATATCAAGATTGGTCGCCGATTTCACCAACATTGCTATGTAAACTTATCTACACTTAGCACTTTGTGGGAGTAATTATTATTTGTACTAGAATGCATTATTTCATATATAACAACTAACTTTGTACTTGATTATTAAAATTATGCAGAAGTACATGTATTATACTGTATTTATTCCATTATCATTAAATAAAAAAATTAATTTATGCATAATTTGAAAATTGCTCCCTCAAAGTACACTTACCAAGATAAATGTAGTTAGTGATTTTGATGAAATCAGCTACAAGCGTCGGACTGCCCACATATGCCATAAGTGCATTGCTATCACTAAGCTAATCCCCTGGCTGGCAGCTTTGATAATACAAGGTGATCGCTGGCGAGAAACAAAACACCTGATGACGTTTCAAAAACAAGGCGAGCGCAAAATTATTGATATGAAGGTCAAGGTTACACAAAGTCCAAAATGTTGTTTTTTTGGACGACGGAATTGCGACTGCTATGTCTTATTTTCGACTTTCGTGGGCGAGACTAAAAGTGGTTTTATGGTAAGAAATTGCATTGAAATCAACGATATTATTCTGCTGTCTACATTGGTAAATTGAAACAAACCGGATGGGGGTGGAGTCATTTGTTAGTATAATCAACTTACCCTTCCAAGAACTTCAATGACTGCTACATCCCGGACCGAGTTACGAACAAACTGATTGTTGATGGCGCCGACCGTCGATTGTATAATGGAGTGGGACTGTCACTGCACACAACTTCACAAAGACTGAAAGAGTTCACAATACCTGGTTATACCCTTTGCTATAGCTGCACATTTTTCGCGTTATAGGCAATAGGTTGCACTATATCGCAACACCACAGTCAACGGTATAAATTATGCGGACTAACGTTTCACTAAAATATAGCAATAATCTGCAGGGCATTGACATTCATAGCTATATAGTTATTGAGAGACAAATGTACAATATGAGAAAAAAATATTATCATGAACTTGTCGAAAATCTAAATAAATGTTGCGCATCGATTAATCATAAGGAAGCTACATACCAAGTTACGACTTGCAAACCAAAATTGGAAAATTCTAAGTCGAAAACGGGGAGATAATCCATGACACCGGGGTCAAATAAAAAATGAAAATAAACTTTGTGCATCTACTCATCAGAAGGAAGATACATACCAAAAGGGGGAGATAATCCATGACCCCGGGGTCAAATAAAAAATTGAAATAAATGTTGCGCATCGACTCATCAGAAGCAAGCTACATACCAAGTTTCAGGTGTGTAGCTAGTACAATTTAAAAAATTTACGACTTACAAGCCAAAATTGGAAAATTCTAAGTTGAAAAGGGGGAGATAATCCATGACCCCGGGGTCAAATAAAATATCAAAATAAATGTTGCGCATCGACTCGTCATTAGGAAGCTACATACCAAGTTTCAGGTATGTAATAGTACGGTTTAAAAGTTTTATGACTTGCAAGCCAAATTTGGAAAATTATAAGTGGAAAAGGGGGTGATAATCCATGACCCCTGGGTCGAATCAAAAATCTAAATAAACTTTGCGCATCTACACATCATAAGGAAGCTACATACCAAGTTCCAGGTGTGTAGCTAGTACAATTTAAAAGTTTTACGACTTACAAGCCAACATTGGAAAATTCTAAGTCGAAAGAGGCAGATAATCCATGACCCGAGGGTCAAATAAAAAATGGAAATAAACTTTGCGCATCTACTCATCATAAGGAAGCTACATACCAAGTTTCAGGTGTGTAGCTAGTACGGTTTAAAAGTTTTATGACTAATTAAAAAAGGGGGAGATAATTCATGACCCGGGGGTCGAATCAAAAATCGAAATAAACTTTGCCCATCGACTCATAAGAAGGAAGCTCAATACCAAGTTTCAGGTGTGTCCCTAGTACAATTTAAAAAACTTACGACTTACAAGTCAAAATTGGAAAATTCAAAGTCGATAAGGGGGAGATAATCCATGACCCCGGGGTCAAATAAAAAATCGAAATAAATTTTGCGCATCACATCATCATAGTAAGCAAGCTACATACCAAGTTTCAGGTGTGAAGTTAGTACGGTTTAAAGGTTTTACGACTCACAAGCCAAAATTGGAAAAGTCGAAAAGGGGGAGATAATCCAGGACGCCGGTATTTAGCTATTACGGTTTAAAAAAATTACAAGTTACAAGACCAAATTCTAAGTGGAAAAGGGGAGTTAATCCATGACCCGAAACAGTTCGGTCCAAAAATGGCTTATCGGATGGGGAAAGGAAAACGGTCTATAGATCGTGCTGTCAAGTTGAGTTAAAAGTGTGCAGCGAGTTGAAATGCTATTATGACCATCTCATCTGCACGTCCTTAAATATAGCTTAGAAAATCTCAGCTCTACGGATGTGTTTTACTATTTCATTTGTCTTTTATATTTTCTGTATCCGTGAGAGCCGAGACCCTTATAAATACTTACAGTGTAAAATTTAGTCCCAATAACAGCCCAATTTGTCTTGGTGTTTTGCTAAAAAAATGGGAATAAAAGGATTTATACCAATGTCAGGGCTCCAGATAAGGAATTAGTAATTGAGCATTTTCACTCCATCATTTCTGAAGCAATTGGGTATTTCCAAATTTTAATTGGGTAAAATAAAATCACAATAGTGTTTACACATCAACAGACAGCAATTATTGAATAGTTTACTTCGAAATGAAAACACGTCTTGGCATCCAAGGAGACAATTCTAATGAAATACCAAGATGTGTTTTCATGGAAAATAAGAAAACTATGCTATAGTTGTGGTCTGTTTATTGTTTTCTGCAGCATGATAAATGAACCACAAAATTGTAATTTCTTTTTGATACATGCTACTTCTGATTTCAATTGGGTTTTTTGGCAATTTTAATTGGGTATTTACGCAAATACGCAGCTTATCTGGAGCTCTGAATGTCAAACTATATATACCTACATGTGTATTATTAGTCAATTAATCTTTTTAACATGACCATGATGACTGTGAAGTGTTAAAACTTCTCACTCGTCAGACTGTGTAGCAAAACGCCAGGACAAATTGGGTTGTTATTGTGACAAAATTGTACTCTGTACTCTGTAAGGGTCTCAGCTCTCACGGATACAGGAAATACAAAAGACAGATAAAATAGTAAAACACATCCGTACAGTGTAGAGCTGAGATTTTCTAAGCTACCTTAAATACTGCATTAAAAGGATATGAAGCCCAAGAATAGCATCCTGCCACACTTTTGCACCTTTCTTCCAAGTTCCACTGACTCGGTCATGACACAGGGCTACTAAAATAAGTCCACTGTAATGCAAGTCAATACTCATTGTACCATCATTAGCATGGTCAGGTGATTTTTTTAATGTCATTAAATGTGGTCAAATGTTATACCATTGGAAAGATAATCAAAAGAGAAAGACAATGATACCATTTCCAGGTCTGTATCATGTTTCTATCAAAAGTTATGATGGTTTAAGTGCATGACGGGTCGCGACTATTTGATGCCAAAATAATGACATTTCAAAAAATGGCGCCATCGAGGATGTACCCAGTTGACATATTAAAGTTTAATAAGTCATTATAACATAAATGGTAGGTAAATTATATACCATTGGAAAGATAATTTAAAGAGCAAGACAATGATACCATTTTCATGTATGTATCATGTTTCTATCAAAAGTTATGATGGTTTAAGTGCATGACGGGTCGCGACTATTTGATGCCAAAATAATGAAATTTTCAAAATGGCGCCATCGAGCATGTACCCAGTTGACAAATTAAAGTTTATTAGGTCATTATTTGATAATTGGTAGGTAAATTATATACCATTGGAAAGATAATTTAAAGAGCAAGACAATGGTACCAAGCTCATGTCTGTATCTTGTTTCTATTAAAGGTTCTGATGATTTAAGTACATGAAGGTTCATGACTATTTCAGTATTTGATGTCAAAATTATGACATTTCAAAACGACGCCAACGAACATGTACACAGTTGACAAATTAAAGATTAATAAGCCATTACTGCATGAATGGTAGATCATATATACATATGAGAATATATTAAAAGTAATTCAAACTACATGTATATGATTATGAAACTCGTCAGACCACTTAATATGTCTGGTAAAAATGGCCGTCTCGACGGACCAAATTTAGAAAATTTTATTTTCAAAAACCAATTGTTCTGGTATGCGAAGTGCTAGATGTCTGAATTAATATCCAAATCAGTTAAATCTCTACAAAAGGAAGTTTATTTGGTGTTTATTATAACTTTATTTTTGTCAAACAGTGCAGATGTTGACGAGATATTAACCACTTAACTGCAAGCCATTAACACCTATCATTGATCTAGGCTATGCGAGTAGGTCATTGAGTATGATTTTGAAATGTAGAGCGGCATTGCAGTTACATCGAGTCCGTGTGGCCGTTAAACATAAGCATCAGTCAGTCTAGACCAACATGCCATGTCTCTATATCATGTTTAACTTCTATTTTTCATTATCTGACTTTTTTCATTTATTATTTTCTTTGTGAAAGCCATAGTGCTATGACTACAGTCAGTCAGGAAATGTAGACGAAGCAAACAAGGTGTAGCTGTGAAGTTTGACAGACAGACAGACGGACGTACACACGGACAGGTGCAACATAATGCCCCTTCATTTATCGTCATGGGGCATAAAAACGGTACTTTATTAACGTTTAACTATGTTTTGAAAGTGAAAGTACAAATTTGTTGTTGTTGTAGAATAACCGGAAGTTCGATGTTCGCATTGCCGGGAGATGGTCGGGTCACATATCGTGCTGGAGGCATTTTGAGGCAATAGACATGCATCCGAAAAGGACAAATTGTGGGCCACAAGGGTTCAATTAAACCCTATGTGTTTGCCCATTGTGGTCCGAAATGCTGTTTTTGTTGTACAGACTGTTGAAAATTGACCTATTTCCGCCCAAACGCTGTGAAAATATGGCTCATCGGAGGCTGTTAAAAACCTGCCTATTGTGTCCGGCGTCCATTTTTCTATAAATATGGTCCGTGTGCAAACGGAAATACTTTTCTAAATAAAGACAATAAAATATTGAATCACATGGTAATTCCAGTGACCAAAATGGCGTCCTCCATATTTACAAGTTTTTGTCTTACTTCCGTGTTGGTTGAAACGTAAAATGTACGGTACCGATGTAAAATAAAAATACAAAAAAATGAGTTTAAAACAATGTTTCCTTATTATATTCATCCACGTCATAATAAGTTTGAACAATGAAAAAGCGTAATAAAGCATTGATAAACATGGAAATGTTTGCATGGTGGCACGGTGGGCGAGCCTCTTTCTGAGATTTCATTGACCTCGTTACCATCATTACTGTGTGTTACAAGTGGGTGGGGTAATATTCAACGTTGACTGATTCACGAATACGTACTCGGGTACAGTAATGCAACTGGTGTCATGAGATCGTGAGAGTCGCTCGGCTGTTCTTGTTCGATTGTGTATAATGTCAATGTCATTGATGCAAATTGTTGTTAAATAATATCGTCTTCGCGAGTCTGAAGAAACAAATGTTTACTTTCTTGTTGTTGTTGTTCCCCTTCAATTTCGCGCACGTGCTTGTGACGTCATGGTTTTGTGTGTAAGCAGTTTTCCGACATGTCTCCGAGTAGTAACGAGTACGCTAGCGCTGAAACGCTCGGGATTCCGAAAATGAAAAGTGTCAATATTGACATTATGCGCTGAGTGGTACACAAAACAAGTTTTTGTTTTTGTTTACCTTTTCTTGTCTTCACATTGCGATTATGATATAAATCTCTCAAGACTTGGGATATATATATTAGGCAGTATATGTAGTTTTGGTGTACTAAATCAGTTGCAAACATGTTTTTGTGTTTGAAAAATCGGAAAATTGGAATACTGAGCCGTTCTGTGCCTTTAATTACCATATTGACTACATTTCACTGATGATCGTCAATACTAACCACGACGCCTACGCCGTTGATATCATTTGAAATAAATCCCATATTTTAATATGCAGGATTAGTTACCGAACATCTTGTTCACGGCGTAACATTTGGATACCTAGTGTCAAACAGCGGTGTAACCACATGTGTTTCTAGCGTGTCTTGGATGGTCAATTAGTGTTTGTATATATACATAAAATACCTTTCTAAATAATGTGCAAAACAATTAAAATGTGCCCGGGTGTAAATATAATAGTACTTAGAAAGGTACAAAACTCCCATTCGCCACCATTGTAACGAAAAGCCACGCGATGTAGTCATCTGAAACTCGCATATACAACGCATTACAGCGTGTAGAAACCGCTGCTTGGGGTGGGTTTTTGGCACAGATATACAGTTGCTAATATATTAACATAAATCTCGAAGATTTCGAGTGTATACTGCACTAAAAACGCGTCTCACTAACCTAAATTCGCTTTTTAAAATCATACACGTTCACTTCCACATTCTCAATGACTATTAGCCGCCATCTTTGAAAATATTGCAATCACGTGCGAGCAGTGGTTTGGTTGGTTACTGGAGACTGACGTCATTTCCATTAGCCACCCAAATCAGTGCGTGTCACGTGATTCGATATTTTCAAAGATGGCGGCTAACAATAATTTTTAATTAGGAAGCGAAGGTGTATGATTTTAAAAAGCGAATTTAGGTTTAACTTAGTGATACGCGTTTTCGACGTATGTTAATGTATTGGTAACTGTAAACTTTATGTCGAAAATTCACCCCAAGCAGCAGTTACGGCACGCTGAAATGCGTTGAAAAGGCGAGTTCCAGATGACTACATCGCGTGGCTTTTCATTACAATGGTGGCGAATGGGAGTTTTGTACCTTTTTAAGTACTATTATATTTACACCCGGGCACATTTTAATTGTTTTTTACATTGTTTAGAAATGTGTTTTATGTGTATACAAACAATAATTGACAATCCAAGACACGCTAAAATCACCTGTGGTTGTAACCAACGCGAATTAGTATATATTCATCAATATTGATACTGAAGACGGGAGATAATCCAGAAAGTACTATCGCCCTGCAGGCATTGGGCCTGAATATTGATTGAATCTAACTTATATCTTACAGTTAACACGTGTATACAGACCGTATTACTGACACTATACACACTGATCACTGTGTCTAAGAAACACATCCGTGTTGTTGATACTTGCATCGCAATTCACAGAGTACATGTATCAGAGTAGGCAGTGGAAGCAGGTCCGCTGTTAAGTGTCTGCGAAAATGAAGCTCTGATAAAGAATAATGGAAAGCAGTGGGCTTTGAAAATATTGTGTTTAGTGCTAGTAGTCAGATGTTTTGTGCTTGACTCAAAAACCATGCATAATCATGATCCGTTGTCAGTTAAGACATTTTATTCATATACTCATGTGAGAGGTTCAACTCGCACAAAAGGCAGCTAGTGCGTCTTGTATCGTTTTATCAGCTTTTCCGTTTTCATCTCCCCGAAATCTGTACTACTAGGGGGCTGTGTTTCAGTTTTTGCTATCTGATGCATTCCTTGCATTCGTTTCATATGCTATATATTTCTTGAAGGATTACTATATTTTAGCGTTGGTGACTGTTCAAGACTATGTGTTTACCAATGTACAGTTTTCGGTCGTTCATGATCTTAAATGATTGCATATTTCTATTTACTTTAACTCTCTTGGTATAGTGTTTCCTTTTTACTGCATGCTGCACCATTGGTCCTACTCTTCAAATGTATATGTATATATAGTGTAAATATAGACACGTTAATTTTACCTAGCGTAAATTGGTACCCAGAGTGATGAACAACACAAAATATGTTGCACGTGTTACATATGGAAATCTGTGAGACGGTATGATTTGTCAGATGTTAATAAGGCAAACAAATCGTATACATGCATCATTTAAATGATATTTTGGTTAACTGGTAACATTTGTAAATAGTGTGTTTCCTTTTATTATAATGTACATACAGTCAACAGTTATAAGAATACATTAGCAATGTGTAGTGTAGTCACACAACATTGAATACTGTAAGGAAATGATCCTTAAAATTTGATCATAAGTATTACTCTTTTTTCACTGCTAATATTTTATTAATAAGCACATTCACAGTGATGCATATTTTGTGTGATGAACTACATAACTGCTAAATAAGCCATACTATTCACATTCTGCCGTGTGAATCACAACAGAACGAAATGGAATGGCCCTTGTTGACTGTTGACATGGACTCACACTTCTGTGGAGGTCACGTGACCACTTTTATTGGGCCAGTTTGTGCTTTATCTTCTTTACCATGATGTCATACATACATGTGTTGGTATCTCAACCCTACTCCATTGTATTTGCATAGGTGATCACATCTCAGACGTCATAATATCTCCATTATTATAATTATTCGTTCCGCAGTGCTCACAAAGTTTCGTGACCGCCATTATTTGACTGTCAACTCACGCAGCCTTTCTGTTTGGCGGTCACTCATTAAATGCATGTTTATCTTCATAAGTTTACAACTACCTGATGTATTTTGACATGCAGAACCATCTGGACATCTGACCGTCACGATATCTTAGCTATCTACGCTGTATTCTAAAGCTTAATAAATTACTTTCAAATCCAAGATGGCTGAAACTTGACAGTCAACGCTCTGATTTCAACCAATGAAATGGCTGACTATCAGATTTCATGGCCACAGATTGGCTGACTGTCAGATCCAGTGTCTATATAAGGAATGACGCAACACAGATTCTCACTTCGGTCACTTCGGTTTCAGAGAGCAGACCAACACTGTCACTCAAACTTCGATCAGCCATTAGTTGTTGTTGTTGTTGTTAGTTTAGATGTTTTCAGCCGCTAACATTTGAGCTACTACTATTACTACAGTGTAGTGCCATCCTGACAAACAATCGTGATATAAATAATAAAGAAACTGAAACTTGTATCTTGTTTAGTCTACTCTAAACTGCCAACCAGGGTTTAGCTGCTAGCCTAACAATTGTTGTCAATGAAGTGGACGAAGTAACTTCATCCAACTCTACTGTATACATCATAACAATTGACTTCGCAGAAGTAGATGAAGTTGTATTGTATTAATACACGTTCTCTATTGCTAGAGAAGCAGATGCAATCCAGAATAAAAACAGTGTCTAAAAAACAAAACAAAAACAGTCACACCAGCAACAAATTGCAACATAAACTTTTATTAAGAACCTAAGTGTAATGATTACACTAAAACAAATTGCAACAAAACTATTTAGTTACAAAGTGGCGATATTTGATGTTTACAACTGTATAATGATAACTAATTAAATAAATCAGTGTAGTATTGTGAAAGTGGACATCAATTGGAAACAAACAACAAGTAACACTTAATGTTATGTTCTATTTCCGAAGCCCAGCGTCATGGGAACAACAGCAGATAATGGAATGCATAGGCCTACAGTAGATGAAGATTACCTGTACCTTGGTGTACCATTTGATGATAGAGAAATGTCACACTCTGGAGAAAACTCACGTTTGTTCGACTATGACAAACGCAGTCAATGATATTGACTATGAACCTACTATCAAACCAGAACCATTCGATGGGAACTCCGATTGGGAAGCCTTCTTAGCCCATTTTACCATCTGCATCAAACTTGGGAAATGGAATCAATGTACCAGGACATTAGTACTTCAGGCATGCATGCACGGAGAAACATGTGTGTTTCTGCTTTGTCTCTCCAACGAAGAAAGAAGTTCATACAGCACTTCAGTGGATAAATTTAGCAGCCGATTTTGATACGCCAACAATGAGAACATGTGGCTAGAATATTTTAACGGCAGAAAACGGAAACCTGGGGAGTGCATAGCAGCATGTGCTGATGACATACGTAGGTCAGTCAGGAGAGCATATCCTGCACTGAATTGCGCTGCACATGAAATTGTATCACTTCACCAGCTGTACAAATCTCTATCCAAAATAATGCGATACCAGTGTGCAATATTCAATTGCACATCCATGGACATGGTGGTGAACAATGTCACAACGTAAGAGAGCATGATGGGACCTGATATTTAACAATACAGTGCAGCCACCGAAATACCGAATGGGAGTGACCGAGTCAAACAAACAACGACATGCCGCACGCGATGCCTTACAGACCGCGGAGTGGAGACACTGATTGGGACATGGCGTTCGTCTAGAGAAAATAGTGTAACAAAAATAAAGAAAAGAAAATGAAGAAAAGAACAATAAAAATCGCAAAACAAACTTTTCTATAAACTGGACAATTGCTTTGAACGAAATAGATATATTGGGCTTACTACGAGACAATCAATAACTGTGAGTGCATATAATCCACTTACTGCAAAGAAGTGATCATTTACCGCATCTAATTATAATCAAGGACACGGTATCTGCTGAAGACATGTTTTATGAAAACTGTTGATGACCATCAATGACAATAGTATTATAATACAATTGTCGGAATTCCTGAGCAAGGTGTAACCAACTAGATCTAGGTAGTGTTAGTCAGTGTTATTTAGTACCGGTACTACATTTATTGAAGAGTGCAGCTTTGAATTAACCGAGGATTTAGATGGCTTTACACGGAGATATGTCAATTGGGAAATACAGGAACACATACAAAATATGTTAAATGGGAACACGTTGTGTAAACGCATGTGATATGGGTAGAGTATAGTGCCGTTGTGACGATGATATTGGTTGGGCTCGAGGCTGATCAGCGGAATCATTATCTAATCAAATATGCTATCTGTGTAGGGACTGGCCTGATCAACAGGTTTCTTACTAACGATGTATTGCGTCTAGAGGCGAGAACGTTAGGTTTGTGGATCTGGTATAGTTACCCACAGGTAGTTAACGGGACTGCCATAGCCACTTCCGTGTGACATGATTTATATGTTAATTACTATTGGAGGAGTACCGTCAGCATGATACGGCTGGAAGACTAGACAATTTTGTAGAAATATGTTGTTCCTGTGATGTCGAGGTGTCAACAGCTAGGGTTGCGTGCTGATTTTTGATGTCTCCGTCTACCCGTGGATTGATGTAAACTACCACCCCGTGAAGACAGATAGCCGGACTGAACTACCAAGTTGATGTGTATCTTGAATGGCAACCAAGATACTACTAACGAGAACTTGCAAATGACAAACTAAGTAAAACCACAGGAACTGTGCTCACAGTAATTACACCTTTATTGAGGATTTAAGTGCATGTAAGAAGTTATGGTCATAGTAGCATGCATAGTAGTATACAGTATGTCTTATCTAAAGTAGTGTTTAACATATACAGTGTAACTGATTGCTAATATTTGGACAACAAATGGAATTTTAAATGTAAATCACCATGCTCAACAGGGCATTGCCAATATGGTATAACATGGAACGTATCCACCGTGTACAACGTGTACGTTGGTGAAATGGAAATAACATACACATTTATAATATTCAGAACTAATAATAATTATGTATCTGGTATAGTTGAACAGACAAAACTACTTTCTGTCTTTAACGGTGTGAACTATATATTAGTCTTATGACATAAGTTGGGGGGAGGGGTGTAAGGAAATGATCCTTACAATTTGATCAGATTTATTACCTGTTTTGACTGCTAATATTTTATTAACAAGCACATTCATAGTGATACATGTTTTTGGTGATGAACTACATAACTGCTAAATAAGCCATACTATTCAGATTCCACCGTGTGAATCACAACATAATGAAATGGAATGGCCCTTGTTGACTGTTGACATGAACTGACACTTCTGTGAAAGTCACGTGAACACCTTTATTGGGCCAGTTTGTGCTTGATCTTCTTTACCATGGTGTCATACCTACATATGTTGGTAGCTCATTTGCATAGGTGATCACATCTCAGACGTCATAATATCTCCATTATTCTAATTATTAGTTACTTTTAAATCCAAGATGGCGGAAACTTGACAGTCGACGCTCTGATTTCAACGAATGAAATTGCTGACTATCAGATTTCCTGGCCACAGATTGGCTGACTGTCAGATCCAGTGTCTATATAAGGAATGACGCAACACAGATTCTCACTTCGGTCACTTCGGTCACAGAGAGCAGACCAACACTGTCACTCAAAGTTCATTCAGCCATTTGTTGTTGTTGTTGTAGATGTTTTAAGCCGCTAACATTTTGGCTGCAACTAATACTACAGTGTAATGCCATCCTAACAAACAATCGTGATAGAAATAACGAAGAAACTGAAACTTGTATCTTGTTTAGTCTACTCTAAGCTGCCAACCAGGGTTTAGCTGCTAGCCTAACAATTGGTGTCAAAGAATGCCAGCTGCTAGCCTAACAATACATACAGAAATAATTACAGCAGCAGTGTGCTACCATGTAGCAGTCACATATACTATTGACACGTATTTTGTCGTCATGATATAGAAAACATTACACTTTAAATCGTAACATGCTTTGTTCATTGTGCTAAATTGATATTGTACGAATTAGCTACATACCTACATAGTAATTTTGCCAATATTTTAATTTTGTATGTATCATTCCAACGTTAATGTGGACGACGCCGTCCGTATTAACAAAACGTAGAATGGCAGAGATAACATGCCGGAATATGTGTGCCATCATTCGAGTATTATACACCATATAAACGCAGACGTAGCTTAGTTGCTGAACTAAATTTTACATAATTATTAAATGTGTTCATACAGTACCAAACTGTCGTAGATTGTCTATGGCATGCGCATGGGCTTGTATTTGGATATGTTGGATGTAAAATCCACCTTGCAGATTTTACATTTAAGTGACTCAATTGTCATTCATTTATGACAAATATACACGGTACATTCGCCATTGATTGCTCTAGAGCCAAATCAATCCTCTATGATTAATGTTAAAACATACTTGATTGTATAGATCGTTTTCACTTACTACATGTCACCTACTGTTTGCCTGTCATCTTGAATAGAATTTGCAGAATGCACTGTTTAATTATGGTTACGAAAGTGAGTTGCCGTATTAATTGTAGACTAGTGAATATATTGAACTTCCAATGAGACGTTTCTGAATAAACCGGCACTATATTCTGCAAGTTATGGCGTCCATCTTGAATGATACATACGGTGGCTGAATCAAAAATAGTTCGCTACCATTGTTTAGGCTTGTCTTAATTCCTATGCACAATATATTACACATGTTTAACATACTACAAGAAATAAGAGGAACATACACTGTACATAATTTTATTATTATTTGTGGCAGACATTGTGGGCGTTATCTTTAATTTTACCATGTTATAATGGAAAATCAGTGTCATCAGTTAAACGCCAATAAAATGGGGCATGTAGATGCAAAATCATCACACTCCAATTGTAAGCCTTGTTTGGCAGAACAAAGTTAAATTTACGCTACTCGCATATTCGTCTACAATATAATTTGGCGGCCATTTTGAACACCAATTAATTTGCATATGGGTGAATAATTAATACATCATACGAAACACAAAATGGGATTAATTATCGATTGCAATGCACACATTAGATTTGCAACTCAGATTTGAACATGTTAAAATAATTATAAGAAATGAGGTACTGTATTGGCGGCCATCTTGAATGTAATTTGTATTATAAAACATATGTATAACGTATACAGTACATGCAATATATTAATACATATAATATATTAGAGAAACATGTATTGATTTCATATAAGGATCAAATACCTGCTTGTGTTGTTTTTGGCAGCCATCTTGGATTATAGAAATGATTCAAGGGTGACAGAGTGTCATCCGGCGCATTCTGATTCCAATAATATGGGCATTGGAGATGAAAAATCACCAAAAACCCATTGTATATACGCCAAGTCTTAGTTTATTAAAATTTCAATATGTGAACTATTACTAACTTATTGGTTGCCACGCCCCATCGCGGGCACCTGTCTATTAGAATGGAGCGCTGCCCATAAACGTGTTTTCAACAACGATACTATTACGTGATTGGCAGCTTGACACTGAATCGGTCGTACACATGGTGCGCATCACATGAAATTACGTCAACAAGGTGGGGCCTGTGGTTCCATATATAACTGATGAGTTATTGCAACATTTAATGATTAATTTAATATCTATTAGCGAAAGCTTCGCAATATTCAACGAATTGAGACGAAATGCTCATTGGTCGAGAAACTACGGCAAACAATAATGTATGATAATGGATCTAGTTTACCTAATTTGGACTCATATGTTGACCCCTCCATAGAAACGTAAATGTCTAAGAAGATCTTACACAGGTGATGATATAATGATATGTATTCAATGAATTAACGTATTTCATATGAAACGACGGTACACCAAAATTTCATGTAAACATGCCAACGAGTTTTATGCCAATATGGCATATTCCTGCTTGCCAACATGAGGTTATAACAACTAGAGCCTGAGGAATCGACATATTACTGTTGAAAATTTGTTGGAATATTTTCACAAATGCAATTTCGGGGTCGGACACACATTCATTAGGATCGGATCGTATTACTACGCACCGCATAATGTCAATATTACGAAAATTACTTCGTTCCCACGAAATGACAATTCATTCCCTCACTTTAAC
Organism: Conchocele bisecta; assembly: GCA_029237695.1. Taxonomy (NCBI): domain Eukaryota; kingdom Metazoa; phylum Mollusca; class Bivalvia; order Lucinida; family Thyasiridae; genus Conchocele; species Conchocele bisecta. The sequence goes on along the minus strand of CM055274.1, from coordinate 76,345,759 downwards.
AATTCGTTTCCTCGAATTAACCATTCGTTCCCACGATATAACAATTCGTTCCCATGGGAACGAATTGTTATTTCGTTGGAACGATTTGTTAAATTGAGGGAACGAATTGTTAATTCGTGGGAACGAATTGTTATTTATTGGGAACGAAATAATAATAAAAATAGAACTATACGTCCCCTGCGGGGCTCCGTAGACACCTACCTACTATCCCGGGTAACGGATTAAACTTTCTTCATTCACCATGTAGCTTACTTAAAGGTAAATCACGGTCAAAGTGTAAGCGGCATTTTTCCTGTAGTTTAATATCATAATATATCATTAGGATACGACTTACTGCTGAAAAATGTCATAGCAAGCCGTAGTTTATAGGTAAGAATTTACCAGTGCAGCAGGTACATTTTGCGAGGCTGAACAACTTCATCTCGCATCGAAACCGGATGTGACGTCAGAACCAGTGATTCATCCATTTATGGGAAAGGAGAATATTAGAAAACGCCAACTTCCTCGTTATATTTTGCTTCTTTATTTAATTAGTATCGTGACGTGTTTAAAGCGATTATTACAAACTTGTTTATAAACATTCAATTCATTAATCTGACGTGAAATTTGTAGGTATTTCCGCGGATTTACGGAATAATAAACGCTTAATAATGCGGCAGGTGTAATCTAAAATCAACGAAGCCAAACATAGTATATGCTGATTGGTTGAATCCACTGTTTTTACCTACTTACTTCAAATAAACAGAAAATTATTGGACAAGATGTCAAAAATAAATAGCTTGGTCCGATATGTGGCTGTGACTGGAGAAATGGGACTTGTGTGATTTGTGACCAGTGTAGGTTTTGATCAAATAGCACACTCCTGTAGCCTATGATGGAATGGCGAAAGTGCAGATCCTGATCAGACTGTGCGGTCTGATCCGGATCTACCCTGGTCCTGATCTGGATCTACACTGGTCGCAAAATCCCTATAAGCCACGTGTTGTGTTTGGCGTATAACAGACTTTCTCGGTCGCAGTGCCCGGGGCCAATTAATCGCTCTGATAAGTACGGCGGATGTTGACACCAGCTTAAAACAATTGCCCGGGGTGCTGTTCCGTCATTAGCCCTCCAGTGCACACCATCCCAGTGGCAATTAGAGCGACTAATTTCCCCGCGACTGTCCCCTCATAATGACCCAAAAGAATTAACTTATGACATTTTGACCAGCATAGCAGGTCCATCTACGCATGTGATATATAGCTATGATAAGTGTCTACTCTTGGTGATAAGTGTCTTACCAGCTTGGTCACGTGGACCATACATACAACCATTATGCTCAGTTTTAAAATTAAATATAAGATTCATAGCCCATCAAAGTGCGATATACTCCTTTTAATTGACGAGTCTTTCATTCCGATAAACATACATGTTATAATTCATTAATTAGTATTATTATATATATTATGTGATGTAGGGGTCGTTACATACAACAATTATTATCTTGCCACTAAATTCACGTGTGTGGATAAATACTTGATCACACTTTTATTTATCATAATAACTTTAAACATTATCATACATTATTTATCGTGTAGATATTATCTGAATATAAATACAGGTAAATATATAAAACATCCAATCTTCCATGGGCTTGGTCTAGATCCTTGCATTGAAGAATCGTGTGAATCTGAAATGAGAAATTACGTTGCATGTAAGTACACAGTCACAGCCAGATGTCATGTATGTTGTGATGTTAGTTCTACCAACTGAGCAATGTGCATTCACCGTGTATTCAGCCTGGTCACGATAAGCTCCACCACGTCCGGCCTGTACTAGAAGAAGTTATGGACCGCTGCCTCCGAAATTACAACCCACATCAAAATACCAATGTCGATGAAGCAATGGTGAAATTTCGTGGCCGGCTCGCATTTCGACAGTACCTACCAGCCAAACCCAACAAGTATGGTATCAAGGTGTGGATGAGGGGTGACCCTACAAATGGATATACCAAAGAATTTCAAATGTACACTGGGAAAGAAAATGGCGCGCGTGAGGTTGGACTTGCTTCCAGGGTGGTGAAGGACATGACGGAGAAAATTTGGGGTCAGCACCACATCGTGAACATTGACAACTACTTCACCAGCCCTGATCTGCTTCAGACCCTTCTAGACAACAAAACGTATGCCCGCGGTACAGTGAGAGCCAATCGGAAGGGATTCCCAGCCCAAATGCTGAATTCAAAATAATTTAAAGAGCAAGGACAGTTCAACACGACACAAAAGGAAGAGTTGACTGCCTGTTTATGGAAGGACAAGAAACCCGTCCACTGCATGTCTACGGCTGAAAATCCCGCAACTCTGGACAGCGTGGTGACACGGAAATCAAAGAATGGCGAGTTGCGACAAGTGAGAGCCCCGTCCATCATTCCCGAATACAATAATAATATGAATGGTGTGGATCATGCGGACCAGCTGCGCACGGAATACAGCACCTATAGGACATCCAGGAAATGGTGGCAGTACATTTTCTGGTTTTTATTCGATGTTGCTATCACAAATGGCTTTATTTTGATGAAGGAGTCGGCCAACCACCAGAAACAAACAAAGACCGGACGCAACAAACTACTGACCGTGGTGGAATTTCGAATGGCTTTGTCAAAACAGTTGATCGGAGAATACATTGAGAATGTACGGGCAGCGCTGGCTACAATCGGTGCGGGATATTTTCCAAAGAGAGCCGAGAAGAAAGGTCGTTGCCGACAATGCAGCAAGAAAAAGAGGAGACGAGAGGTTGTCAACGCCTGCCAACAGTGCAATGTCCACTTGTGTGTCGACTGCTTTCAGCCGTGGCATCGTGATATGTTGAAACACTAACTACAAACACTACCTACCCCTGTCTGAAAGCAGTTGATACATTAGTGGACATTGCACTGTTGACGGGTTTATATGGAAGCCGATAGGTGTCACCTGGAATGCTTGTAAATGTCCTTATAACTACATTTGTACATCATCATGATCATTGGACATATAAGCAAATTATTTGTAAATGTGAAATTTCATTTGTGTGAAAAATGTGAAATTCATTTCCGAAAAATGAATTCAATTTGTGTGAAAAATGTGAAATTCATTTCTGTGAAAAATGTGAAGTTTGTCCTGTGTGAAATCATTTGTGTGAAAAAGGTGAAATTAATTTCTAAAAAATTAATTTATTTCTGTGAAAAATGTGAAATTAATTTCTATGAAAAATGTAATTCATTTCTGTGAAAAATGTGAAGTTTGTTCTGTGTGAAATGTGAAGTTCATTCTATGAAAATACAGTAAGGATTTAAATTTCGGATTATATGAAGATTCAACAATGTCTCGAGACTCACTGTGACGTTTAGGACCTGTAAGTGACTTAAATTATTACCCTACCTGCATGAGCATGAAGTCATGGTGCATGTACATGTAGATAACAAGGCCGGATACAATAAGTTTGCAGATTCTCATCCACACATGCCTCTAAAATAAACTGCTAAATTATTTCTGTTTGTATAAATTTTCCAAAAAAATCTAGGCATCATTCTATTTGTATAATAATTTGTACTAATTTTCAAGAAAAGAATTAAAAAATAAATTTTCACACCCACCACACTTTTGCAAAAATAAATTAATGAGAATCTACAATTTTGTTTTTTCCGTGCTTTTTGTACATACTATAGAAATTAACAATAAACCAAATATACCGCAACAAAATGTTATCACCACCAACAATGTGAAACCAACTGAGCTATGATCTGATAAAACCGGGCTTATTACCTTTGCAATCAGTGAATAACCATACAGGCCAGTGCAACCACACCGTCTAATCAGGATCTACATTGTTCGCATTTCTGGCAGTCACCATCAATGTGCAGGCTGATCAGGATATGCGCTCGTCATAAATGAAATAAGCCTTGTTTTGTCAAATGATTTGATGTACATACATGTAGGTTCATTCAATAAATACAGATTGTTTTATTATTACATTATGTCTATTTGATCATTTTCTGCATAGTGGCACAAGGGACGTTTATAATAAAAATTACATCATTGGTTAGATAAATAATGGGTGAATACACATATAAATTTTCAGATGTATTGGATAATATATAACACGTTTTTAGTCAGTTAATGTAAGACACCCATTGCCTGATAATCCTATTTTGGAATTGCATCAAATATTCCCAGGGAGTCAGAGCTGATAAGCCCACTGCAGTAGCTAGGGGATGGCTTAGCAGTTATATCTAGGGGCGAACTGGCTATTTGCAGCCAGGGTTCAATGAGTTAACATGAAAGTACAGCCTCTTACGCAGTGGTACATCAATTCCAATGGTATCGGGGGTTGGTGACATGCGGCGGTCTTATGGACGAAAAGCAAGGAAAAGGCATTGCCAGCGTTACAACCTTTCTCTGACGCAGACACTACGTAACAGGGAGAAGGTGTCGTAGATGCCTTCCAGATGTTGCTCGACTGTGATTCCGTCTCAGATCTAACATTCGACACGTTGGCTGAATTTTTTTTCCGGGCCTATCTTCCAAAGGGTGTAACCAATACCCTCATACCCGAGCAGACCGGAATATGAGGACAAGCTACAGTTGCTCAGCAGGTACACATTGCTCGTGTTGGACATGTATATTATCAGGACATTGATGTTTGCATACATCCACACACATCAGACGTTTCCACAGTACATATGGTAATTATTAAAATGGTCAGATGACAGTCACGCCGCGTTAGCATGCACATATCTTTGTAAGTGTAGTACAGAACGAAGAATGATGAGGATACTCATCTTGAGAATGCCATTCCATCTGATGTTGACGGTGATTCTGATGAAAGAACCATTGCCGAACAACATAAGCGACTGTGACAGTAACGTTTGCAGTGTATACATTTGTATGTAATATTAAATCTGCACCCGAAAAGACATTATCGGAAAACTTGAACAACTGATGTATTAGAAAAGACATTATCGGAACACTTGAACAACTGATGTATTATTTGATTGTCTATATATTCTACATTCATACATGTTGTTGTGAGCATCGTCCTCGCCACATGTGTATTCAACAATATAGCTAATAAATGATATAACCAGTTGTACATGTTATGTGAGGTACATATGTATCATAAAACATCACATACCAAGGGTAATTGAAGATAGTATACCATATTCCATGTGTTACCTTCTAAGGGACACGTTTTCTTCACGTGCATACATGTATATACTTATTGTATACGTATATGTGTGATTATACATTTCACAGTATGTATATTTGTATACTAAATGCACGTATAGTCTGTTGTAGTTACAATGACTATGTACATTGCAAAAACATATGATCAAATTCCTCAACCATAGTTCAACTGATATGCCCACACTTATATGTATAACGTGGCGGCCATCTTGAAAACCGCGGCTATTTTACAAACTTCTCTCTCTGATATTATAGTTGACTTCCTGATAACGTATTAATCACTACAAGTATGCGATTTTCACATTTAAACCAATAGTATATATTACTTAAGTGCGGATATATAGCAAAACTAGGTAAAAAATGGTGGCCATTTTGAATTTCAAAATGGAGGATCGAAAACTTTATTTCTGCAAATCGCAACATCGATTTTCCGATTCCTCGTTCAATTTCCATTTACAAAGTGCATAGAGCAACAAATCCCCAAGAAAATCCGACGAAAATACATAACAAGACGGACTATACATGTATATATGGCTGTGTCATGATACGTGGGGCTTATGGGATGTGAGACCAGCATAGCTCCTAATTAAATAGCACACTTATGCAGCTTGATAACAATCCAAATTGCTTGTTAGAAGCATGACGGCTGTTTCATTGATGGAAAGGCGAACAGTGCAGATCCTGATCAGACTGTGCCGATGTAGTCTCCACCCTTGGATTATGAAGATATATGGAAGGTGTCCATATTACTTAAATAATATTGCAAGTTGACACAAATTATTAAAAAAAAATGATTTATGGAAATGTGATTTTGTCGGAATCAGTATAGACGAGGTACTTTAAAAAAGATGGCACATTGGCCCATGCCATGCATGTTTGAGACAAGCCAAGTGATTTTGTAGATAAGGAGATCTGTAATTGTTCATGAAATGTATTTACAGAAACTGTCGTAACAAATGCGAAATACTATACCGCATCTGCTATGCAAATTTCGTCAATTGTCAACGTCATTTACAGAAGATATCGTAAATGTTGTAAATAGTTTTCATGGCTTGTCTCATATATGCATGTACTTGCAGTTCTGGTATCGACATGTGTACAATATATTGTCGTAGTACTGCAGTATCTTCATGAGATATATATCGCACATCTACCTTGTAGCTACAAACTCGCATGTGTGCCTTGTTTCATATTAATTTTGTAGTACACCGACATGGGTGCAATATCGTCGAAGAAATGCAGCATAGAAGATGATTATATCTGCATAAATGCCCCTAAAATAGAAGATGATTATCACAGCACAAATGCCTTGTTGGTGGCTCCCCAGTTCGCGAAAATAGAACATGCTTATCGCAGCATAAACTTTTAATGTCTTGTTGGTGGCTGCCCAGTTCGGGAAAATAGAAGATGATTATCGCAGCATAAGTGCCTTGTTGGCGGCTGCCAAGTTCGGGAAATGGGACGAGGTCTGGGACATCATTGGGACGCCCGACGAGCAACGGAAGGCGTATCTCCTGAACAGTATCCCGGCGGAATATATTTGATGATTAAAAGTATGCAGAATTATTATACTAAATGTATTACATTATCACAGCCAAATTGGCTGTGATAATGTAATAAATTCAGTATAATAAAAATTAATAAATTTATCCTAAGATTGAAAATTTCTCCCTCAAAGTATACTTTGCTAGATAAGTATACTTTGCAATTTTGATGAAATATGCTACTGGTACATCGACCCATGCCATGCTTGTATTGGAAAAGCCATGTGATTATGTTGATACTTGTAAGAAGATGAGAGATTTTTCATGAAACGTATTTACAGAAACTGCTATTTTCAGTAAATGACGTTGAGAGATGACGAGATTCCGCATTTGCTAAATTTCGTCAACGTCAATTACAGAAAATTTTGATTTGTGTAAATATCGCACATCATCCTAGGATGTACAAACTCACAAGTCTTGTTTTATATTTGTAGTACATATACCGACATGGGTACAATTTCGTCAAAGAACTGCAGCATAGAAGATGATTATCTTAGCCTAAATGCCTTGTTGGCGGCTGCCAAGTTCAGGAAATGGGACGAGGTCTGGGAAATCATTGGGACGCCCGACAGGCCACGGAAGGCGTACCTTCTGAACAGTATCCCGGCGGAAAGGCGCTGGAGTGTACTGCACCAGGTACAGTGGGACCTCTCTAAACAGGGCACAAAAAATGTGATTACCTGTGATCATATTTTTGATGAGTGTCTTAGTCATTTATCTCAGGTGATAATGTCTGTTCGTGATCGCATAGCACACAGCTAGGGCTCGAAATGACCAAATGCCTGATTCACAGTGAAAACTCTCTGAACCCGACACCCTGGGAACCGTCCAGGGTGTCCGGTTTAGAGAGGTTTCACTGTACTGCAAATGTCACTGTGACTGGAGAAATTGGGGTTATGGGATGTGTGACTAGTGTAGCTCCTGATAAACTGTTGCATGTATACTCATGTTGCCTGATAACAATCTGTATTGTGTGTTAGAAGCATGACGGACGTTTCATTTGTGGAATGGCGAACAGTGTAGATCTGATCAGACTGTGCGGATAATAATACACACTATCCGACAACTCGATGCGCATTGACCAAATATATAGAGAATACCAGGCCAGTGTCTTTTGATATCAAGTTTATCAGGCAAGGATAGAAACGCGTAGGAATTCCGAGGCTAGCCGGGGAATTCCTACCGTTTTCGAACCGAGCTTGATAAACTTAATATCAAACGTGAGTAGCCAGGTATTCTATTTATGATGTAACGTTTTATGCTTGAAAATGATCACAGATGATGTCGTTATCTATGGATAGAACGCGGACATTTTTTCGTTGCGTCATTACTCTGACGTCATTTGGTAGCGTCACGTGACGTCATCCGACCAATGGAACGTCAGTTTTCACTTCGTTGTAACCCAGATGTTTGTATTAGGCGGCCCGCCAAGGCCAATAAAAGGTCTCCAATAAAGTTTTGACGGCATTTTTTGTTACAAATGGATACCCATGCTGATCGACTGCTATGATATGTAAGCTGTTGGATAGGGGTGGTACCCCCGCAGATTTTACCTTTAGGGGTAACATTTGAAGTCGTATAGAGGTCATATTGACCTAAAATTTATCATTGACATGGGTGCATAAATGCACGTATATGAGTTATAACAGCATTGATAGTCATCTGCTGATGAACTATTTTGGTAGCTATATAAATAGGGATTCTGAAAATGCCGAATTAATGAGAGAAAAAAACATGTCTGAAATCCAAGATGGCCGCCTATTTGCCTAAGAAACAAGAACATATCAAATTAAATATATCTCTAACAGACGAACAAAAACTAAAAATAAAATGTCTTTTTACAGTTTTCGGTAATTTTCGGTACAATGTTCTCGTTGAAATGCGTATATTTTGGTCTAGGCCTTCACATTCAAGATTTTCCATATTGAAAGACGGAGCAAAAAACAATGTTTCTGTAGTCAGATATGGTCAAACTATAAATTGAATGAGGTTTCCTCGCTAATTGTTACATGGTATGTGTCAATTTAGAGTTTAGTTAATCATAATTTTAAAATCAAATATCGCTGACATCTACACTATTGATAAACATATAATAATATATGTATGCGGACATAGCTGATAAACCATGTGTTACCGCTAATTTCAACATGACAATCCTTATAAATAGTAACTTTCTAACGTTTAGCACCATATTTTAATATACGCTTTAATATACTGATGTCAGGTCCATACCACACCATAGTCACTTATTTCCATCTTAAAAGTAATCATATTAGCACTAATTGTATTGCCTTTTCATGGGGTATTACAGGATTTCCCCCTGGCGTACTAGAAGGCCGAACATCTAAATGAGGTCTAAACCATGTCGGCATTCCGGTGAAGATAAACATTGATCGTTACATTATCCTTCGCGTACTCGCAACCAACCACACACCGAACGTATCTAATAGACAATATAATTAGATAGTGCGTATTTGTAGGGACTATTATTCCATTTGAAGAAAGTAAATTATGTACGCCTTGGACAGGCTGATAATCAAGTCATTCAACATGACCATTTGATAGAACGTTTTGATTTCACCATGGTGTCATGGAAGAAACAGTAGGACAATACTTTCCAGTTCATACAAATTGTAACACTGCAGCCCACATCATATGCAGAATTGGCACACATCACGACACTCAAGGGCCATCATCTCTGATCATTAACATATATCTGGATCTATAATATAGATTATGAACCAAATGAAGGTAACTACATAGTATTCCAAGAGGGACAAACAAACACAGATATTTCTGACGATTTCATTTGGCGTAAGTCAGAAATAAGATTTGTTGAATGCGTAGAATGGAATAACGCACATTATGACATATTTCTGCATCAAAATCAGTAATGAAGAAACACATGCGGTCTATTATCTTTTAGTCTGGACTAATTCATTAGCAGAATTGATCTTCTTCAATAAGAATGCTTCAGATTCGCCAGGTATCTGCAGATAACAATACCACTATGACAACTGTAATACATCGCATTATCAACATTACTAAACGATATTTATTGTTTTATTTTTCAGTTTTACATACGATTGCGTTTTTTTGTTTGTGTTTTTTTTGGGTGGAGGGCTGTATACCGCTTTACCCGTTGTCATGGTTCGCTATGTCTCATTTGTTGTGTTTTTGCAGAATATAAATAGCTACATGTACCTTCATAATACCAATAGAGACACTGTTGGCATTATGAAGGTACATGTAGCTATTTATATTCTGCAAATAAAATTACTGAACTTGTATTTGTAGTTGACCAGCCACTGTAAAATACAACAATTTCACTATTGCAAACACATTCCCTTATTTATGTGTACATGTATGTGTTACTTGGAGATATATACAGATTGTTCCACCTCCTAGAAGTGAATGTCAGACACCTTTACAATGCAGGACTTGTATGTGTTTGGGTATAGTTTGGTTTCTTGGACAGAATACCACAGGATTATGATGAATCATGAATGCTACGTCATACTATTCAACGTCGCATCTGGACATAAATGTAACTAGCTCTGCTCAAAATATGGTGAATCAATGGTGGGGATTAGTTGAAATAACAGAGTGTTAGAATCATTTTAGCAGTATGTATTACTAGTTAGGCCCTGGGCGTACCGGCATAAAGAGCTTTTAGTAACATCTCTGCTGCGCACCAAATATTTGTGTTAAAATGTGACTAAACATATATACTCTATATATTTCCGCATGATGGACATTCAGAAGTAGTAGATTAAGCTTAGTAATTGCATAAACAAGTCGCCAATGGAAAAGTACTTTATTACATGTAGGGGCATATCGTTTATGTTTATCAATCCATTTCATAGGAATATGATGTGCATAAATCCAACATGGCCGCCATTTTACACGAATTTATTGAATTGTTTAAATAGCAGGCACGCACGAGCAATTAAGTGTTGACACCACACACTTATATGAAACTAACATAGTTCCAAGTTGGTTAGCAAATTGGTATTCATAATAATACACAAAAGAAACGTAACATTTGTGGTGTAAACGTGTTACATTGCATATACAATATGGCCGACCTTATGAAATGCATATCCAGTTTCTGGGATGTTTATATGCAACGTCGTTGTGTCAGCAGTCACATAATGATGAATGCAAAAACAATTCTGATATGCGATAACGGACATGCTATACAATGATTATAAATCAATTTTACGATAAAAAGAGAAGTGTGTAAATCAAAAATGGCCGCCATTTTATAAGGATTTAGGGAATTACTCTTATAACTTTGATATCAATGCCGATACCACATACCCGTTAAAACTGCAATGGTCATTCACATGTTATACACATTCTTTGATCTACAGCTTACTAAAGGCATACCAATGAACATACAGGTATTAATTTGCATATTTAAGATATCCATCACTGAAATATTGGCATAGAAATTTTCTGGAATTCAGACCTAAGCACGTATTACACAAAACATAACAGATGAGCATACCGAACAGTTTCGACGATTTAACCATTGGCATTCCGCAGCAATGTTCTCGATACTCGTTTGAGGCAACTATGAATTGCATACTTTCAAGATGGCCGCCATTCGCACAATATGTGTAGCAATGAAACTAAATCTTCTTAAACATTCTAGCAGAAGCGACGGAATAAAACTGATAATTGTTTACTATATTATCTGTTTTAGTATGACTAGAAGCTGTAATACATACCCTATTGTATATTTAACATACCGTGTACTGTGTGCTTATCATGAGATTTTGGGACTGTACAGGTGTTTGTTTGACGATTAAATATGTAATATCATCTACCAACGCTAATTAGTAATAATGTATCTGTCATAAGATTGGAACATATTATATCACTTGTTATTCCATTTCGTAGTTTGGCTAATGCATTACCATACACGGCATACTGTGTAAGAAGAAACGTCTACTTCAGTAACAAAAATGAGCAATATTAATTCATATGACAAATTTCAAGTTTAAGCGAAAGTAAGTAATATAGCTACTTAATATAATATAATATACATCAGCGACAATTTAATCTATGCGCGATGTTACCGCCAAATAAGACTAAACGACAGTTATAATTGTGAACATTACATTATTGCTGTACAGTTTTCCGTTATTACATTACCACTTTGTGTATGCAAGCATGTAATATAGACGACAGTTAATGAAACCAACATATGATCGAATAGCATACACATATGACTCTGACATATCTGGTTGAACATGTAGTGAATATTATATATCACTTCATTCATTTAATAGTTTCTCCTTACCCATTAATTTACGTTGAGTACTGACTCAGTGAAACAGCAAAGTAAGCAAGAAAGTTAGCACGTGTATTTTTATCTGTAACATTACATACAATGTCAAGATAGCCACATCTCTCGCCGAACACGACTACCAAAACAACGTATACTACGCGGTTCACATTCTGTTTCTAACTGATTGCCTGAGTCTGTATTTGTCGGACCGTGTACATGAAATCAATGTTAGTGCCTCGTTCAAAACTCGACATACCTGCACGTATTTGGTACATTATCCTTGTTTTCCAGGCCAGGAAGTGGTTTTTGGTCTATCGGATGTATTATCTTCTATTTTCTATTTCCCATGCAGATGAATGCTTAACCGTAAGTGGTTCAATTTATGTTTAGTTTTAGTGTAGATGAGCTATTATTAATTACAACTCAATATGGAATGGATATGCCATTCGCTCATGTAGCACAGTCATTTACATTAACTATGTGCATACACAGGCAAGTTTCTGATTTCTTATCAACCATGTATATGTTAATTATTCGACTTGCGTGCTGTTTTCAGTGATATAAATAAAAGCAAATTCCGAACAAATGCATAGTAGAAAATCCCTCTCGATGCAACTACAGAAAAACAGTCTGGAATGGTAGCTGTTTTTCAAAAGCATGAATTCCATGGCCAGTAACGTATGATACAGAAATGTAAGTAATAATATAACAATGTTACATATGAAATCAATATAAATTAAATCAATATTCAAACCACTGGTCGTGGAACACGTGTTTGTGCCACGTTGAAAGCTCCTCGACCACCGTTGTGTGCACATCTTGTTTTTAGCCTTAGTTTCTTCTATACATTGTTATATATTGTCCAAAGCATATCATGCACAAAGATAATGAGTTATGACAACAACGAAACATTTATGAAACGAACACAGAAAGAATTTCTTCACATGGGTTGTTTATCATATCTGAAGTATTAATAAATAGAACTAGTAATATAAACGTCGATTATGAAATATAAAGAATAATAGACACATGAATAATGATGCTGGATAAACTACTACATGTATGTTGACGTACATGTGACGCCTACTTTCTCTGACACGGTATGGTGGATGCTAACATGCGGTATATTTCACACACAGCTTGTCATACAGTGCACCCCGGTGCCTGTAGACGATTCTGTTATTGCCACTGTATAGTGAATATTCGTATATATATGTGGTCTCATTTCGGATTAGTGTCACTATTCTGAATAAAACAAGCAGTAAAGCGACTGACTTTGGACAGGCAGAAAGTAGAAGTATTCTGTTTTCAGCTCTATGTTCGATGTTCCAACCAGCATGCAGCAAATACTAACAGTGTGCATTAATACTACAGTGTTACTTGTCTATTCCGGACTGCCATTGGACCGGTATATTTGGCCGGAATTGACATTTCCAGAAATTCCGTGTAAAATAAGATTCACTGTATTACTTATGTCAATAATGCACTCATCCAACATTGTGTGACACTTTATGTCTGGTTGGGATCTCCTAGGTGGCAGTGCACCAGTATTTAAACAGTGTTTAATTACACCATCCATGTTTCTTCCAACATAGTGTTCTCACAGCGATTTGACTTATAATGGTTGAAGTGACTGTAGTGCCGGTAATGGCTTTGCCTAATAATTAAAAACTGCCATAACACATTCATACTTTGGATCAAGTTAGCTACTGGGCCGGATTATACAGGTACATATATGTGCGATTTTACCTGTTGGGGTCAGAACAGTGGGTCTAAATTCGGAATAGACAAGGGCCGAAATACACTGATAAGCAGTATGGAAATATATAGTAATTCTTCGGGACCAAGCCAACAGATCGGCATGAACAAGATCCCTGAATAGACATGGTCTGGAATAGACAAGTTACTGCTTATATGAACACAGAATTATGGTAGTGTTATTGTATTTCATAAACCAAAGCAAAATTATTTTGATTATAATATAACATCCGGGCAACAAGGGGCAAACCATTCGCCTTTTCGTTCCTTTGTTTATTTTAGTACTTCCGCCCATAACATAAACGTGCTAAATTTTAATATTTTGTTGTCAATAGTCAAATAGTCAATAGTCAAATGACGTTTGCGCTAAAGCTAACGCTTCGGACAAACTTTTCCTTACTAATATTATCCGTCTATTCAATTGGCGGCCGGGGTTAGAATATTAGTTTTCTATTGTTTATTTGCAATGTGCATGCCATAAATATACAACCCATACACCAATGTGTTGCTTGCTGCATTTCTATTACGACCGCATACTAGTAATATTGATTGAACGAGCAATTGCCGTTAAACGAACATGGCTGGTGTAGAATATACAAATTAGTACTTAATTGCATTACTGAAAATAAATGCACAAAGTATTAACGCTATCACATAAACACGTTAAATAACCGGACCATTGTGCATGCATATATAGCAGATACTGATTCCATGAGATTTGTATTAAATATTCATTTCGACAATATATTAATATCCGAATTTGTGAATCACCATGTAAACATCACAAATCAAATATTTACAAACATAACTTACTTGTGAAAACACATTCGCTGTACACATATTTGAAATTTTAAACAATACAATACGTAGGTAGCAATCATGTTTGTGCAGACACATATTGTCAACACACACAGTCGAAGTGTCCTACAGATTAACTCGATTATCAAATTCTGCATTAAAGATCTGACCTTTCTGGGTGTACATCGGTTATAATTATTGACTAATATCATATACACTTATTGTAAAGACGGGCAGCAGTAATGTTCTATATATATATATATATATATATATATATACCAGTTTCACCGTAATTTTGGGCAGACGTCCTCCAACTGTAGTTATGGGAAGACATATTTGCGTCGTTTTTAACACAGCTATATACCCCGTGATAGATACATTTATGGATTATATGTAATATATACCTATATAGCGCCATAAATATCAACCGCTAATAACTTTTTTGTTGGCAGAACGTGTAGGCAGTGTATATGTATATCTACATTCGGCAGAGTTTGAAGGAAGATGTGTATATATATCAGTTTCATCGTACATTAGGCAGACGTCGTTCTCCAAATATATTTATGGGCAGACATACTTGGGACAGGTCTATTCTGCAGCCTCGTGCGGCCTAATTATTATAATTGGTGTTCAAAAAACTGATTAAGATTTATTTTCATACACTTTGCAATAAATACTTGATATTTAAAAAAAATACCAAAAAGTATTCGAAAACATATACTGAACGACCTTAGAAACGTAACACTCATTCCTTTTTATAATTTCAAACCTTATATAGAACCGGACATCCTGTCCTGGCTATACTGTGTAGAGTGATTGATTGATTATTTGTGTTTAACGGCCTATCAACAGCCAGGCTCCAACCCCAAAAGTAATAAGACTACCTATAATCCTATTACTTTCTTAATGGGGCATAACATGATTTATCTCTCAAGTAACGGAAGCCAAAATGTACAGGAGGGCCAAACCATGTAGGTCGGCATTCCGGAAAGGAAAGGACCGCCGATCGTTAAATTACCCTTCACATTCTCCCAACCAACCACCCACTATTCTGTAGAACCAGTGATTGCTGACCAAACACTATTTTGTACTGTAGGTCTATTATAAACGCTTCATTTTTATCCCGGGAATTTTGCGAATGTCCAGTAATTTAATCATATCGGCAGACTATGAATGAAAGTGACCACATCAAACGTTTGGGCACTTCAAAGGGGTCAAGTACCAAGTGGTTAACTTTGTCAGCATATGCAACATGGATACTTATTGTCTTTAAATTATCCGCCAGTTTATATATTATTTATATTAACCCTTTCACCCCTACATATCCGATATTGAATCTCCAATTGTCACATTCAGACCGAACAATTTACCATAAAAAATCAAATACAGACGAGTTGATTAAATCAGTTGGTGTTTTGTTTTCTTACATATGGAAAACTACTTGCAAATAGTGCAGATCCTGATGAGATGGCTGAAAACCTTGACCTCTACTGAGGCCTCTAGGATTGAAAGGGTTAAAGAATGTAGTTTCCAATGGACATACGCAGGTGAACATTGCATATACATTTTTTACTCCGAAAATTTGTATAAAAATTGTCGCTCTTTTCTCTAATTGTTGTCACAAGATACTTGAACTTACAGAACAAAATCGTAACGACGATCCGAATATGATCTGAAATTTCGACTTCATTTAAGTAATATATTGTTAGTTTGTTTTAATACAGAATACAGAATAGAAGATACGATATTGGTGGTTTTGCTGATCCGGGTCGAGTTGGTGGAGGTACCCTGGAATCCCGGCCAATATGAGACGCGGCACGAGATAACATACCTTAACACATTTGGGAATGTCACCGTAAATGGTTAGTCTATATAAAAGCTGACTTCATTCGTTTATACTGACGTCAATATTTGAAGAAAAAATCCAGGGCAAACGCGGAATTAAATTTTGCATTAGCTCTGAAATTTTCGCTACACTCCGTCTTCACTTGATACAAAAATGACTATAAGTCTAAATCATTTACGGCGAAAAGTTTACATTTTGTAAGGTATGTTATAAATGTCTTGGCGTGTCTCATATATATTCCGTAAGGCCTTTTTGCAGGTCACCTTTACGAAAGAACAAATGCAGTGTGCATATATTTGTACTTGTACTCGATACCCATAAACCAGACTTACACTAGCGGTTGCATTAATCTTGCCAATGATCGGTTATTAAGAACGGTCTTGAGAATCTACTCGTAATGTGAACTCTCAACCAAACAGCTTGATTGGCCGAGCCTGAGCTTAGGCTCAACCAAACTCCTTGATTGCAAGTATACACATGGAGTTAATGCCTAATGGAGTTATAACCGCTGGCAAGATTAATGCAAGCGGTAGTGTATCACATCCCCGTTTTCAAATGTTGGCCATATGTCCACCGATTCAGTCTGATTGACGTCGAAAGCTGGCGAAACTGAGAGCAAATGCGGAATTGTAGTCCGAATTTGCTCTGAAAGTTTTGTCAAATTTCTTATATATTGACGAACACGAGCATATATTTACTATGTAATAAATGGCAAAGGATTTTGCTACAAATGCCATTCCTGATTTTTGGTGTTACCTTTGGTGGTTATACCATTTGGATCCGCGACTGCGAAAAAGGATCTTACGACATTGGCACTAATTACAGCTTCTTACCCTCTTCACAGTGGGATTCGAATATAATTGTTTATCTGATGGAAATATGGATACTTCAACAATTGAATGGTGACCAGCGTAGGCCCTGACCGGACTGCGGGAATGCACAGGCTGATCTGGGACTACGTGGATCCAAACATTGTAAGATCCCTTTTCGCAACGAGGGCCAGTTTAGAGGTTCGTCACAACGGCGAACATTTTATATCTATGGTGGCATGAATTCACATCGAGATGAGATGTTGTCATATTTTATCTCAACATGTCGACATAAATACCCGGTATGTCGACATAACGTAAAAACTATGTTGACATGTGGAGATAAATTATGACTACTTGTTGCCATAATTATCTCAACAAGTCGACATAACGTGATATTTAGACGCAACATGTCGACTTAACGGGATAATATATCAACAGGTCGACATAACGTGACAATATATCACATGTCGACATAACGTGATAAAGTATCGCAACAAGTCAACATAATTTATCTCAACATAGTTTCACGTTACGTCGACATACCGTGATATTTATGTCGACATGTTGAGATAAAATATCTAGTTATCTCGATGGTCAATTAATGTAGTTAGTTATCCAGAGCCTTTACAGCTACCAGAAAGGGCAGAAGTTGTGCTGGGTCGAAACATGTTGGGTTGAAACTTGAAAATCATAATGGAATGGAAAATTATCATGCTGGGTTTCGGCCCGTTTCTTCGCTGGTCAGTTTCCATGTGCCAACAATCTTACTTTTATCGTAGGTATAATGTCTTGTGTTATACCCTAGTCATATGACCTCACAACATTGACACAAACTGCAGCTACTGATCCTCCTGCACATGGAGGCATATGAATATGGAACAATGTAAGGCCTGATCGGATGTGGCGTGACGAGTCAAATCCATAGTACTTATCGCCCGGTGGTCCGGGGATACAATGATCTTTAAACCACAAGTAAGTTTGAAACATTTTTGAACGCAGGCGAAACAAAAATAAACAGAAATACTGACAAGAAGAAAAGTAACTTTATTTGGCAGATGATACAAGTTAGAGTGTCACAGGTCGAAGAAACGGTATACATCATTCAAAAATGACTGTCACTAACCATAAATAATAGAAAATAAA
>CM055274.1:76311687-76326858 GCA_029237695.1 Conchocele bisecta | reverse complement strand
TATCGGCACACGAATGCCCCCGCCAGCAGCCACAGAAAGCAAGGGCTCATTTGATATGAAGCAGGATGATGATACAAAGACATGGGTTAAATATGAAAAGATTCCATGGACAGGGAAACAGAAAATTAGAATGGAATTGTTTTTGTGACGTTACGTACGGATAGACCACCCGGGCAACGGTATATGCCCCCCTCACCATTTGGTGGCGGGAGGGATAATAAACTTGTTGCATTATTCATAATAAATTAGCTACAGGCTCATATCTTATAAATTCCTGCAACTCGTTATTACATATCATATGCAGTCATCAGTGATTTAAAGATCTCCCGATAAAAACAGAAAGATATACATTTGGTTTCTGGTTGCTCAGCCGATCTGTCTTTTGACCCACCAAGCTTACTTTTTTTCCACGAATATGAAAAATAATACAAAATCGGGGCTATTATGTGCAAAAGCAGTAAAAAGTTTATAAATCTAGAAAATGTGTTCATAGAACACGGATGCCCCACATAAAAAAAACGAGTTTGATAATAAATGAGGCCAAATTCCAAGTAATATTATTTTTTTTTACCCGAGCGTTAAAGTTTTTGAAGTACCAAGTATGTGTGCTCATTTCTTGGGGATACAGACATAATCCCCCCCAACCCCATGTTTTGTGACACAGGAGGACAAAATAAAATCCCCCCCCCACCTGTCTAAAATGCAGGTAGGACAAAATACACCCCCCCCCCCCCCCCCCCCCGTCTAAAATGCAGGTAGGACATAATCCCCCGTCCAAAATCACAGGTAGGACATAATACCCCCCCCCCCCCGTCCGCAAAAACATATGTAAATATGCGAGAGTGATGATTATGTAAATCCTGTTTTTTAACATGATTGACGAATGATCTCTATATAATAAATAACAAATCAGGTATCGAGTATCTTTATTTTAAGGTCACTTTGATCTTAATTGTTTGAATCATTGATTTCTTGATGCTATTGTGGTAATTATTGGAAGTATATGTGCTTTGGTTAATATTGTGCTGAATTATTAATGTGAACAGTATTCATTTGCTTGTGATGAAATGTGAGATTATGGTTAGATGTTTCTCTTGGATAAATCCTTATTATAGAACATAACTATTGAAGTATATGTGCTTTGGTTCAAGAAATCAATGATTCAAACAATTAAAACATTATTCAAACATGTTAAAATACAGGATTTACATAATCACTCTCGCATATTTACACATGTTTTTGCGGACGGGGGGAGGGGGGGATTATGTCCTAGGCCACATTTCCACGTGGGGGTTATGTCCTACCTGTGATTTTGGACAAGGGGATTATGTCCTACCTGCATTTTAGACGGGGGGGATTTTGTCCTACCTGCATTTAGCGGGGGGGGGGGGGATTTTGTCCTCCTGTGTCAAAAAACATGGGGGGGGGGATTATGTCCGGGAGGGGGGGGCGGATTATGTCCGTATCCCCAAGAAATGAGAATAAATGATCTTAGCATGCATGATGTGCATACACATAGTCTCTTACAAGTCTTATATGACTGACCATGTACTCTTGTTTTATGCTTTGCATTTGTATTACTTATTTGCATTATTATTATGACATTTATTTAACGTGAAGACTATGGGCCACGATGGTACGGTATGTATGAGATACAGTACCTAAAATCGTTAAAATTAGCCAAAAGCCTACTAATGTCTACTTATTTGCATGTACAGTACATTGATGAGATTTTAATATACTTTAATAAACCATCAGACTATGACAACAGGCTGTTAATAATTGTCAGCCTTCTCTCACACCTTTTGTGTCATACTGTATAATAAGAACCCAGATGGTCTGTATATGGTCATGTCAAGTTGTAAAACAATTACACTTACACTGTACATGGATTATCCCTGTTATCAACAGGGATTTTCTCAAAATTCCAAAAGCAGCTTTTATTAGTGGCAGGTTACTATAGTAATGAGGGGTGTTCTCATATACAATAAAATAGACAGTTGGCAAATACTACATAGACTTGTATATAGGGAAGAAAATTGTCTAGAAAATAATGATGTTTTTTTTCTATAAATAAACTATTTCTTTTTTTATTGCAGAATGTTCATCTTGACATTTTGAAATGAAAAAGACCACCAAGATTCATATTTCCCGGTATTTCCCAGTATTTCCCGCAGTCCTGGGAAATACTCTTATTTCCCGGGAAATTGCCAACCCTGTATCTCAGGGGTTGAAATTTCACTCGCCCAGCTCGCTATGGCGAGTGCTTTTTGTGGCGGTCGAGTACTTTCTACAGGCACTCGCCCAGTTTGGCGAGTGAAAGATTTGGTAAGGATATTTTTTTCTGCAGAAATTGCCAATTAATTCCATCAATAATGGCCAACAAATGGTATTAATTCAGCGACCATTTGTTGTTTACAGTTTACGTCAATTTGACGGAAGTAAGATTCAAGCAGTGTCTATGTACACGGTTATGGCAGAATCGCTAGCGATTTTGAACACGGTCCATATCGGGCCAATTAATTCACAGATTATTTGTCGTATGTACGCGGCCGGGCTAACAAATAATATGACTGCGAGTATAGACTAGTGTATACGTGGCCTGGCACATATATTGTCTTGTATACAGTTGGGTGAACGTGCTATTTCAGACGCCGAACATACAGCTTGGGACGAAACAGGTCTGCGCAGTGTCCAAAAAACCATTTGAATTAACTAATTAAGGCAGCTGCGCGCATGCAAAACATAAAGCCACTATAAATCAAACAAAATCTATGTCACTCAACGCTTATAGAAAATAAGAAGCGTGCAAGCCTCTGATGAAACTTCGCTGCTAAAACGTTGTTGAAGAAAAAACTCGACGAAGTTTATCTCCCGCCCGATAAATAATATTTATTTGTTTAATATGTTCATTTAATAATTAAAACATAAATAAAACAATAATAGTGAATATGTCTGATCCGTTTTGGTAATGATCAATATATATATGAACAGTGGATTATCCCATTTTCACTGCATGACGAGATGGAAAAAATAAAAAATACTATACAGTACATATGACAGTGGAGTATCCATGAACTCGTTCTCGAGGGGGCGGGTACAAGCTATGAAGTCTAGCATGATAACAAAATTCGGGCATTCTCAGAGCCCCCATCTCCGCCACTGTAAGAGCAACAATAATGCACTCACCTTTCTTTCTTCCCAAAATCCTGCACACTTAAATATTCTGGCACAGGATTATCATTTATGGCAAATTTCTTTCCTCTTTTGGGTTTCATTCTGACATCACATTCTGAAGATATATGATAATGAATATGAGAAAAGATGCACAAACTATGTACAGTTGGAAATGTAATACATTTTTTAATCTTTTTAACCCTTTCAACCCAAAGTACCTTGTAAAGACTTTTCCATCTTCACATTCATCCATCTTATTATCAGAAAAACATACTAGCAGTGTACAGCCTGATGAGATTGCTAATTTGAGTAATCTCATCTGCGTCTACACTGTTTGCAAACACCTGAATTATGGCTACTGGGATTGGAAGGGTCAATAGGCTGGCAGCCACAAATGTCTGCCCACAGCACCAGTTAGTTCTTACGATTTCCTCCTGTCATACATTTCATATAAGACAAAAATGCAGTCAGGCAGAGGGGCGGGGCTGTCACCCACTATGGTTTCATTGAAATCTGCTTTCTGTTACATGTACCTTTTTTAATTTTATTTAACTAACAACACAAAACCCAGTGGGCAGGCATCTGCCCACTGTGATCTCCTCCTATAATTGTCTTTGCCACGTCCGTATACAAAATTTAACAAACTGATCTGAATTGCAGTAGGCAGACGGGGCTGTCCACTATGGTTCTTGAAATCTGCTTCTGTTACATGTACCAATTTTATACAACACAAAACCCAGTGGGCAGGCATCTGCCCACTGTGATCTCCTCCTATAATTGTCTTTGCCACGTCCGTAACAAAAATTTAATCAACAGATCTGAATTGCACTTATCCATGTCAGTATATATCCCACATGAGTCATGGCCCATTGCGGGGCACATACCAGTACATATCTAACCACATTACCAGTGTTTTTTTTTATTTAAATTTCCTTTGGTTAACAATTTTATACAAAACACAGTGGGCAGACATATATATCTG
Organism: Conchocele bisecta; assembly: GCA_029237695.1. Lineage (NCBI taxonomy): Eukaryota > Metazoa > Mollusca > Bivalvia > Lucinida > Thyasiridae > Conchocele > Conchocele bisecta. Next base: position 76,322,699 of record CM055274.1, on the reverse strand, counting down.
CCCACTGTGAATCTTAAAATAACCATACTATACAAAAATTATTATTATATGACCTATAACTAAACAGCCTCTCATTGGTGCAGAGCAAGGTCGGCGAAGCAAAACTTATATCATATTTTATGGGGTTTTCCCAGTTAGAACATTTTGAAACGTCGTTGGCGTCACATCCGGCGATGTAAATATTCATATTTGAACGTAAAAACTGTCTGTTTGCAAACATCAAACCTAAAATTTCACATTTTTTCTCAAAGCATATTTGTGCATTTGAGTCGTATAATATCAAAGTACTGAAATATATTACATTGTATATCTAAAGAAACCATATCATGTAATAAAAGAGTTGGTTAAGTACAGACGAGAATGACTGTACGCATGTAGTTTTTCAGGAGTGTTTGGAGCTACTTGACACCTGCAGGGTTGCCACTCACATGAGATTTCAAAATTCCCTGACATTTCCCTGACTTGTCCCCGACTCATCTTCAGTTGTCCCTGACCGAATAATAAGTGCTAAAATTAGGGCAACACGATACAAATGTATCTAGGTCAAGTTTACATATTGTTATTTACGTGATTTGTCATATAAAGCAAAACAATAGTATATGTGTTCATAGTTTCATGAAGGCGCGACAATGAAAAACAAGAAACAAGTTGTAAACACCACCTATCCATGTCAATATATCTCACACGAGTCATGACCCATTGCGGGGGATATACCTGTACATATCTACCCACATTACCAGTGTTTTTTTCATTGAAATTTCCTTTGGTTAACAATTTTCTACAAAACACAGTGGGCAGACATATATCTGCCCATTGTGAATCTTAAAATTACCAATATATACAAAATTTATTATTATATGACCTATAACTAAACAGCATCTCATTGGTGCAGAGTAAGGTCGCCGAAGCAAAATATATCATATTTCATGTTTTTTTCCCAGTTAGAAAATTTTGAAATGTCGTCGACGTCACATCCGGCGACGTAAATATTCATATTCGAATGTAAAAACTGACCGTTTGCAAACGTCTTACCGAAAATTTCACATTTTTTCTCGAAGCATATTTGTGCATTTGAATAAAAATGTAATGTAACAGTCATATAATAAAAGACTTGTTGAATAGCATGAATAGTGAGCCATAGAATATGATCCTGATATTCAATAAATTGGCTCACTAGTCAATAACTGTATAATATATTTAATTGGCTCACTAGTCAATAACTGTATAATATATTTATCCGACTTGCAGTTTTGGGAGAAACAGACAGGCGGAAAACACAACTCAACTCTTATAACACCCTATAACTGTTGTGGAGGATATAAATAAATATCTACCCACAATGCCAATGGTTTTTTTAATTTCTTTTTGATACCATTTTTATACCTACAAGCCAAAACATGAATTGACAAAATACACTTGTTATTGGCTGCCCAGTGGGCAGACACATATAAAATATCTGCCCACTGTGATTCCTATAATTGTCTTGTCACATTTGTATACAAAATTGAACGAACTAATCTGAATTGCAGTATTGTAAGAAACAAGTTGTAAACACCACTTATCCATGTCAATATATCCCACACGAGTCATGACCCATTGCGGAGGATATACCTGTACATATCTACCCACATTACCAGTGTTTTTTATCATTGAAATTTCCTTTGGTTAACAATTTTATACAAAACACAGTGGGCAGACATATATCTGCCCACTGTGAATCTTAAAATTACCACATACAAAATTTATTATTATATGACCCTATAACTAAACAGCATCTCATTGGTGCAGAGCAAGGTCGACGAAGCAAAATATATCATATTTCATGTTTTTTTCCCAGTTAGAAAATTTTGAAACATCCGGCGACGCAAATATTCATATTCGAACGTAAAACTGTCCGTTTGCAAACGTCTTAACTAAAATTTCACATTATTTCTCGAAGCATATTTGTGCATTTGAATAAAAATGTAACGGTCATATAATAAAACACTTGTTGAATAGTATGAATAGTGAGCCATAGAATATGATCCCGATATTCAATAAATTGGCTCACTAGTTAATAACTGTTAGTCTGTATAATATATTTATCCGACTTGCAATTTTGGTGAGAAACAAATAGGTGGAAAACACAACACAACTCTTATAACACCCCATAACTTGTTGTGGAGGATATAAATAAATATCTACCCACAATGCCAATGGTTTTTTAAATTTCCTTTTGATACCATTTTTATACCTACAAGCCAAAACATGAATTGACAAAATACACTTGTTATTGGCTGCCCAGTGGGCAGACAAATATAAAATATCTGCCCACTGGGATTCCTATAATTGTCTTCCCACATAATATCTACCCACATTACCAGTGTTTTTTTTCATTGAAATTTCCTTTGGTTAACAATTTTATACAAAACACAGTGGGCAGACATATATACTGAGCAAAACTAGAAACGTCCCTCCATGTTTAAGGAAAGATTCATCAAAAACCAAAAGGGTTACTTTTAAAAATCAAAATGGAAAAACAAGTTCATTCATTTCTGTATCAAAGCCAATAAATTGCATTTGGATATCTTGTTAAATATTCGAGAGATAACGGCCAAGGGCGGTAGGGGTCAAAATCAAAAATCACAAAAACTCAGAAATGTGTTACTTAATGTTTAGAGATGGAATTTCAATAAGTAATGTGGCAAATTCAGTAAATCTCGTTAGTACCGAGTGTGGCCACCATTTGCATGAATGCATGCAATGATCCTACGCCGCATCGACGTGACGTAACGCAATACCAGTGCGTTGGGCAAATTCCTCCATTCCCGTTGTAACGCCCGTGTAAGATCGCGAACATTGTCAATCTGATGGTTAGCTCGTGCTTTGCGGCCCAGCTCATCCCATATGTGCTCAATGGGATTGAGATCCGGGGAGACCGCGGGCCATGGCATGACGTCGACGTTGTTTTGCTGTAAGTATTGAGTGGTGACCCTGGCTACGTGAGGGCGGGCATTGTCGTGCATCAATGTCACACCAGGACCATGCTGACGGATAAATGGTAAGGCATGTGCATTTAGCACATCTGCAACATAACGTTGTGCATTGTTGATGTTGCCCTGTACAACAACCAAATCTGTCTTCCGGTTTCCCATGATCCCACCCCAGACCATTACGCTCCCTCCCCCAAACCTGTTCTTCTCAACAATGCAACAATCGGTGAATCTTTCATTTTTACGCCTGTATACCCGTAATCTTCCGTCAGCATGACTAACTGTGAACCGAGATTCATCGGTGAACAAAACTCGGTTCCAGTCAGCCCTTCTCCAGTTCAGATGACGTCGCGCCTATAACAGTCTGGCAGCACGGTGACGTTGGGTCATTATCTGACCAGTGTACGAGCGGCGTGCCCGGATTGGTTGGGCGTTACGACGTAACCGTTGCGAATGGTCTGCCCTGAGACACCGTATCGCCTAGCAGTGACTGTGGCTGCCAATCGACGTTGACGTAAGTGCGTCAACGTAATGTAACGATCGGCTCTAGCCGTCGTTACACGCGCCTACCAGGTCGCTGCCGGTCGTAAACAGCCCCAGTCTGCTGGTACCGGGCTGCAAGACGATCAATCGTCTTTCGACAGCAACCCAACCGAGGCGCGACCGCCCTGGCGGCCATCCCACCCGCAAGCATCCCAATTGCCTGATTTCGCTCGTTTTCGGAAAGCCGTGGCATATCGAAAACAGTGAAAAATTAAAAAAGTTTTTTAATTTTCCGAGTAGCCCCTATCGCATGAATGGTACGACATGAACTGAATCACCTTATCGATGACAAGTATAGCGTGCACGTGCACGTGCAAAAACTGGAAATCAACGTTCCGGTCACTGGCCGCTATGTAAACCGTGTGTATCGGCTAAACTCTACACGATCGTATTCTGAACATCGCCACGGTTTAAAATACATGTACTTTGAACATGTGGTACATACATAGACAGAGCTACACCGGCTATAAAACAGGGACGTTTCTAGTTTTGTTGAGTATATCTGCCCACTGTGAATCTTAAAATTACCACATACAAAATGTATTATTATATTATCTATAACTAAACAGCATATCATTGGTGCAGAGCAAGGTCGCCGAAGCAAAATATATCCTATTTCATGTTTTTTTCCCAGTTAGAAAATTTTGAAATATCTTTGATGTCACATCCGGCAATGTAAATATTCATATTCGAACGTAAAAACTGTCCGTTTGCAAACGTCTTGTAAACCTAAAATTTCACATTTTTTCTCGAAGCATATTTCTGCATTTGAATAATAACATGACGCCGCCGACGACGACTCCGGAAAATCAAAACCTATGTCTCGCTTTCCACTTTCGCGGGCGAGACAAAAAATGTAACAGTCATATAATAAAACACTTGTTGAATAGCATGAATAGTGAGCCATAGAATATGATCCTGATATTCAATAAATTGGCTCACTAGTCAATAACTGTATAATATATTTATCAGACTTGCAGTTTTGGGAGAAACAAACAGGCGGAAAACACAACTCAACTCTTATAACACCCTATAACTTGTTGCGGAGGATATAAATAAATATCTACCCACAATGCCAATGGTTTTTTTTTTTTTAATTTCCTTTTGATACCATTTTTATACCTACAAGCCAAAACATGAATTGACAAAATACACTTGTTATTGGCTGCCCAGTGGGCAGACACATATAAAATATCTGCCCATTGTGATTCCTATTATAATTGTCTTGTCACATTTGTATACAAAATTGAACAAACTAATCTGAAACACAGCTTTGTAAGAAACAAATCGCAAACACCACGTATCCATGTCAATATATCCCACATGAGTCATGACCCATTGCTGGGTGATATACCTCATTACCTGTACATATCTACCCACATTACCAGTGCTTTTTTTAATTGAAATTTCCTTTGGTTAACAATTTTATACAAAACACAGTGGGCCGACATATATATCTGCCCACTGTGAATAGGTCTTAAAATACTTGCAAACAGTACAGATTCTGATGAGACGGCTCGTATGAGCCGGCTCATCTGGATCTACACTGCTTCCAAACATGGACCTCTACAGTGGTCTCTAGTGTTGAAAGCGATAATATAAAGCATCATAACAGTGTTCAATATATTTCATGATTGATTTCAGATATAACATTTCACATAGTGATCTGAAAAAATATAGCATTCTAAATTTGCAAATTTTAAATAAGTGTTACTCAAATTTCGGACCGGCATTTTTCAATACCTGTACGACATCATTTTAGTCGCACCCGCATGTGGAAACCGCGATATAGTCGTCACTTTGGCGTACGTACGTCCACGTATCCGGTTAAAAGTTTTTCGGTATAGATCTACTGGTTAAGTTTTTTGGTTAAAGTTTTTCGGTATGCTATCAATTTCCTCGGCGGGACCGACATGCAGGCCGCTGCCATCTCGCTAAGGTAAAATTTCAAATTTACCATTAGTATAAAAATAATTCAAGTGATATGTAATATAACAATTGCATATGCTATTATTCAAACAACAAGAATGCCGCCAACGGCATGTATCCCCTCTCTTTGGTGCTTTATTTCAATACTGAGCCTTTTCTAAGTCTGTGACCTTGACTTTGAATTAACCTGAGTGTTAAGTTTTCGATACTGATCATTTTCTAAGTCTTGACCTTGGAGTAAAATTGACCCAATGGGTGTTCTTTAGAATCATGTGGGATGATGTTAGCAAAGCATGTATGAAATATTAAAGCATATCATCGAGGAAAACAGAAGTTATAATGAATTAACCCAAACGTTAAGTTTTCGATAGTGATCAGTCTGTCATTACGGTCATTACCAGTCGTTTTTTAAATTTCCTTTTGTTACCAAGTTTATACAAGACAAAACACAGTGGGCAGACATATACAAATGTATATCTGCCCACTGTGAATCTCAAAATCACCATATACAAAATTTAATGTATGACTTGCAAGTTAGAGAAAAAATCTACCATTTTTATACCTACACGACAAAACATATAACTGCCCGCTATTATTCTTGAAATTTTCTTCTCTCCAGTTTAAAATTTATTACCATCTTTTATTATACATTGTATACCACATGCTTCAAAATTGTAATAAACCCATTCAATAAATCTAGTAAAAAACTAGTGTAACAAACAAGAAGTGCTTGTTAGCACTCAGCTAATCCCCTCACTGGCAGCCTTAATTGTAATGTAAATGCTAAGTCCAATTTCGTGACCTTGACCTTTTGCGTAGGAACCCGGGTACACATGTGACACTCCATTATGTTCAGGTAAACACGGTTGCCAAATATTATTGAAATCCATCAAGCGGTTCCAAAGGAATCAAGAAAAACGAAGTGTTACAGACGGACGGACGCACACATAGTGTTACGGATGGACATGGACTAACGCTATATCCCCTTTCGCTTATGGCGAGGGGATAATGAAAAAGTAATGGAAATTTGCTGAACATAAATATGCATTAGATTTTGGGGTACATTGGCTTGGTAAACGCAGAAATATTTACCGTCTTTTTTAGTAAACTCTTAACATTGTTTATACATGTCCATGCAAACATTATATTATTTTGACGGATATAAATCTTTCAACAAGGACCTTATTTCATGCGTACAGATGAATCTGACTTTGTAATTCGGCAATAGTCGCCATTCACTATATGGAAATGGAAATTGTTTCAACAATAATTCTACATTGGCCGATGTTATGTAATAAATAGAATCTGACATTGGAAATGATTACATATAGATTATATTTAACTAGAAATGTGGCATATCGGCACACGAATGCCCCCGCCAGCAGCCACAGAAAGCAAGGGCTCATTTGATATGAAGCAGGATGATGATACAAAGACATGGGTTAAATATGAAAAGATTCCATGACAGGAAACAGAAATTAGAATGAATTGTTTTTGTGACGTTACGTACGGATAGACACCGGCAACGGTATATGCCCCCCTCACCATTTGGTGGCGGGAGGGATAATAAACTTGTTGCATTATTCATAATAAATTAGCTAGAGGCTCATTTCTTATAAATTCCTGCAACTCGTTATTAAATATCATATGCAGTCATCATGAGTGATTTAAAGATCTCCCGATAAAAACAGAAAGATATACATTTGGTTTCTGGTTGCTCAGCCGATCTGTCTTTTGACCCACCAAGCTTACTTTTTTTCCACGAATATGAAAAATATGACAAAATCGGGGCTATTATGTGCAAAAGCAGTAAAAAGTTTATAAAACTAGAAAATGTGTTCATAGAACATGGATGCCCCACATATAGCTTTGATAATAAATGAGGCCAAATTCCAAGTAATATTTTTTTTTTACCCGAGCCGAGCGTTTAAGTTTTTGAAGCACCAAGTATGTGACCTTGACCCTGGGCTTGGCGGGGCAGGACGAACGTGGATTTGGCAAAGGGCAGTAGAGGACCATGGCGAGTGCTTTTTGTGGCGGTCGAGTACTTTCTACAGGCACTCGCCCGGTTTGGCGAGTGAAAGATTTGGTCAGGATATTTTATTTCTGCAGAAATTGCCAATTAATTCCATCAATAACGCCAACAAATGGTATTAATTCAGCGACCATTTGTTGTTTACAGTTTACGTCAATTTGACGGAAGTAAGATTCAAGCAGTGTCTATGTACACGGTTACGGTAGAATCGCTAGCGATTTTGAACACTGTCCATATCGGGCCAATTAATTCACAGATTATTTAACGGCTAACAAATAATATGACTGCGAGTATAGACTAGTGTATACGTGGCCACATATATCGTCTCGTATACAGTTGGGTGAACATGCATTTCAGACGCCGAACATAACAGCTTGGGACGAAACAGTCTGCGCCGGGTCCGAAACCATTGAATTTACTAATTAAGGCAGCTACGCGCATGCAAACATAGCCACTATAAATCTAACAAAATCTATGTCACTCAACGCTTATAGAAAATAAGAAGCGTGCACGCCTCTGAGCAACTTCGCTGCTAAAACGTTGTTGAAGAAAAAACTCAACGAAGTTTATCTCCCGCCCGATAAATAATATTTATTTGTTTAATATGTTCATTTAATAATAAAAATATAACTAATAATAGTGAATATGTCTGATCCGTTTTGGTAATGATCATATATATGAAAAAGCTTCTCTTTTTTTTTTAAATAAGATGCAACATTACAAATAACATTTTATTTAAACAAAAAAACTGGGCAAGTAACTTTTTGACCTGGGCAAGTACTTTTTATTTGTACTTGCCCAGCTGGGCGATTGGAAAAAAAATTTGTTTCAACCCCTGTATCTGCCTACTATAGTTCTTCGAATTTCCTTTGCTCCAGGTAAAATTTCCTTGTGTTATCAATTTGTTTACAAGACAAAACAATCATGTAATACAAACATTTGGATAATTACATAATTAGGTACCCACTTAATTTTCCTAATAATATAGTTTTAACTTTTACATAATTAATGTGAGGGCCCCCATCTTTAAGTTCAGCCATGCTGGAGAAAACCAGTTTTGACATAAAAATACCATGTGCTTCAATGCACAGGCACTTTGTGACAGATGCCCCTCATACCCAAGTCGTTTAGTCATATTATATATCTACAAGGTAGGTACATTCGCCATCTTTTCAACCAACGGAAGTGGATTAATTACCTTGAGCCCGGCTCGCAAATTCAGTAATTGTAACGCGCGCGAAGGCCGGGACCGCTCGCTCGTTACAATTACTGATTAGCGAACCGGGGCCCAACGTACACTAGCACCACTTCCGTTGGTTGAAAAGATGGCGAGTGTCCTACCTTCTAGATATTCAATATCAGAGTAAAAATCAATGGTATGATATAAAGAGCGTTTTGTCGTTCATACCACAAAGTACCTGTGCTTCAATGAACTAACTGAAAGTGAAAAGTATATACCTTGGAACAAACGCGAAATATTCTTTTCAAAATATCCATCATCCTTGATCACATTGACATAAATATAATCCAACTCCAAATTGTTCATGAATTTGATCACCTTTTTTGATGATTCTCTTGAAAATAAATACACTAAAAATACAGTTTTCATGGAGGATACAGAATAATCACTTGAATGATAATCTAGGTCTTTTGCATAACAAAATGTGGTACATTGGTCGTAAACATCAAACTTTTTTGTTTTTATGAAACCAACTGCAGAGCATGTGTTTTTGGAATCCATTTTGAAAATGGATGAACTTCCTGTATATAAAATGCTGTTTCTAGTACTGTAGAGCTGGGCAGACTACTGCATCTGCCCATAAAAAAACTAGATTTGTCAGTAGCGAGGCTTACTCCAACCAGTCTATAGGTGCGATTAAAAAGTTGTAAAATTCTGGTTTCAAAGTATCCAAATTTTCCTAAATAACAAGTTTTTAACTAAAATTTATAGAGTGTAAAACAAAAAAAAGTAAAAACAACTATATCATTTTCTGATGCGGTTTTATCCAGAAATCGGGTCCGTTATGTCCAGGGTCCAGTTACCCCCTGAAGTTATCAAAGTTTCATGGCACATGACAGTATATTTGGGAATTTCAAGTATCGAACGTTTTCTTTTGTAGAATCATAAGAAGAAGAATAACCAATTTAGCATACATGTACTTACATTCATACCATTGATAGTTTTATAATATCGTAATTTTGGGCAGCTGGGTGATGAATAAGACGTAAAACTAGACTCACCGATTTTGTCAAGTCTTGCTAAAGCTCGAGCAACTTACCGCTTCCCGAAGTCAAACATTTCGGAACACTTCGGCACCAGTTGAATTGGGAGGAGTCCAAGGGAAGTAACTCAATTTTTAAAAACTATCTGCCGATATAGCCGAAGCCTTGTGGGCAGAAATTATTTTTTAAGCATCAAATAAGCGTCCCATAGAGCACAGGGATTTGAAATAGACAGCCTAATTTTAGGCAGATGCACATCTGCCCACAATTACTGTGGCCTGCCCACAACGTGAGTACGAGACTAATCCAGCTGCCCAAAATTACGGTATTATAGAACTATATATCACACATCATATATACATGTAGTATATCACACATCATATATACATGTAGTACATCATACATCCTATATACTGTAGTACATCATACATCCTATATACATGTAGTATATCACACATCATATATACATGTAGTATATCATACATCATATATACATGTAGTATATCATACATCATATATACATGTAGTATATCATACATCATATATACATGTAGTATATCATACATCCTATATACATGTAGTATATCACAGAGCCTATATACATGTAGTATATCACACATCATATACATGTAGTATATCACACATCATATATACATGTAGTATATCACACATCATATATACATGTAGTATATCACACATCCTATATACATGTAGTATATCACACATCCTATATACATGTAGTATATCACACATCCAATATACATGTAGTATATCACACATCCAATATACATGTAGTATATCACACATCCTATATACATGTAGTATATCACACATCCTATATACATGTAGTATATCACACATCATATATACATGTAGTATATCACACATCATATATACATGTAGTATATCACACATCATATATACATGTAGTATATCATACATCCTATATACATGTAGTATATCACAGAGCCTATATGCAATTAGTATATCGCACATCCTATATATATGTAATATATCACACATCCAATATACATGTAGTATGTCACACATCCTATACACATGGTGTGGTGCCCGGTCCTTAAATGTAAGTACTTTTTCATCAATAACAAAAGAGTAACTTTTTTTTTATTTATGAAATTCCATCAAATATTTATTTTATTGCCACACGAAACATGGCTAGATTGCTTGGAAATTATTTAACTACGAAAATAAACGTTAGATTTTGAAAATCGGTCCACAAATTTCGAAATTATTTTTCAAAAATCTACAATTTTAGCCTTCGTGTTAAATTCCTATAGGAAAATGTGTAT
>CM055274.1:76291693-76311187 GCA_029237695.1 Conchocele bisecta | reverse complement strand
CCTGTAGATGCTATCAAGTTTAAAAGGGTGACGAGCAAGCCCTCTGCCGTCTCGCGCGGGCGACCAGTTGGTTTAGAGGAGCAGCGACTTCCATCAGATATTGACGTCCGGTACCTCTATCAACAACCGGGAGAGCTCGAAGGTGGCAGCCGCCGCGCGACTGATCCGTGTGGTCAATGAATGTATCATCTGGATCGCTCTATTACCAAACCGATGAAGACCCGTGCTCTATTATTTGACTGATGGTCCATCTCGCGGTTTTGTTCGCGAAGAACTTCTTATGGTGCCTTCTGACACCCAGTTACCCCCGGATCGTTAGAGTCTTTAGTATTCTATCCTTTTTTCAGAGTTCTTTTTTTTTACCTATCCTATAGGCTCTGTGTGCAACCCGTCTTCCATCACTCTCCTCTTGTCGTAGTACGCCGAGAGTCCTAATTTTTGTTGACAGTACGTCTTCATCACCCCGTTAATCATTCGGAATCCCCTGTTCTCCGCCATATCCCTACCCCCTTCGAGAGCACTCTTATACCTTTCCCAAGTCAGATCGTTAGATCTCTTCGACATCCCCTTGGCCGAGTGCTTAGATTTTCCATCACACTCACGTAGTAACACTTGCTACACAGAGCGATGGCTCTATCTCCCTCGAATTCCAGCTTGAACAATCCCGGAGTTCTGTTGCTCCACGCGTCCCACGCCAACCACTCGGTCTTCTCCTTATTAAACTTTCTCTTCATATTCTTTCTCACCACCGCCGCCAGCGTCTTCTCCGACAGCGCGAAGTACATGCTGTCAGTGTCCATCTGTATCAGTTCGAAATCTCCGCGATCCACGTACTTGTCCAAGAAATCGTAGTAGAACTCCAGCATCCGGAGCTTGGCCAACTGGTAGACCGCTATGCCACACTGAAACGGTCTGTTGATCACCACTCGATTCTTCCTGCTCGATATCTCGTAAGCCTCCCCAATCTCCTCCAGGTCTTCGAACCACGCCGACCTCAGTGCCCGGTCGACAGTCTTCTCATCCTTCGTATATGTGGTGTTCAGGTGTCTCTCTTGTGCCTCTTAGCTTGCCACAACACGCGTTGCCAACCAGTTTGAATATCTCCGCCAACACCTTCTTGCTCTTGTCTACGTCCCCCGTCCGTCTGGCAGCGGTGACCTCTTCCACGAACCACTGAAACGGTTTGCCGGGCGTGTAGTCTATCACCCTATGCACCGCCTTGATGATCAGACCGTGCTCCAGATACCACTTTAGCAGTGGGGAGTATATGATCATCTTCTTGGCGGACATTGCCCCCACGAGTTTCTCTGTCCTTCGACCCTTTTCCTCCCGGTACCGGCCAGGTAGTCCTTCATGTGCTGCGGAACATCGTTCTCATCGATTTCTTGATTAACGAACAGCGGTGACATTTCCGAGAACTTGTCTCTCAACGTTTCCGGGACCTCTATATCCAACTCCGCAAATCCGAACCACTTTTCACTCCTGACCTTCCTCACGAAACAGTCTATATACGACTGTCTTTCCGGGTCGTCACACGTCCATATCGTCTCCTCCCCGCACGGCATGTCTTTCGACAGGGTAGACAGATACAGTGCATTGGCGTCGTACCCCATCACCGCCTTGCACATCTTCTCCTCCCGACTACCTACCTGACCCCTGATCGTCGACCTGCCAGCCTCTGCGTATCTGGAGAACACTATGGACGGACCACCGACCAATCCCTGCTTCATCATCTCATAAGTTTCAGATTTCGGTGACCACAGCTCGGGTGTGTCCGCCTTCCCATCGATCGTCCCACGAAGTAGGTACTGAAGGGAAACACCGGGCAGAACACAGCATCCTTGAGTATATCCACACCTCTCCTCTTTGTAGAACTCCGTCATCTTAGTTAGAGCCTCTAGGAACGGTCCGACATCCAAGTCGTTGTAGTGTTGCAACCATTCCTTGAACGTCTTCATCCCATTTTCTTGAAATACCTTCTTACACTCTTTCCACTCGGACAACGACAGTAGGAACTCACCCTTCAACTTCGAGTACCACTGGGATAGTCTGGCAGCCCCGGATGGTCGAGCTTGTCCGCGCTATCGAACCACTCGTACGGGAAGTGAGCTACTTTAATCATTTACAGTCGTACGCCTTAACCCACCGGTCGTACGTGGTACCGGGTCCCAGATACTGGATGATGTCGAGAAATCTAAACTCCGTAAACAGAAACATCGTCGTGCTGGCTCTCTTTCCGACCATCACCTTAGTCACGGTGGCCGCCAACTTCTCGACAAAGTACTGCTTGATGAGGTTCAGGTCGTACCTGCTACAGTTGAACCCCAACCACCGGGACTTGATCAATCCAAGAGACAATCTTTGCTTGCTGAGACTTCGATAGCATATCTATATCGGCCGGCAGATACTTCTTCCTAACCCCCTCCCTGATTGCCTTGCCTCTCATCTGTAGCTCGGTCACGAACTTCTCTACTAGCGTGTCAGGATCTCGTTCGCAGATGTGGGTTATCCCTTCATGCATCGTATCCCCCAAAGACACAGATATAGGAAACGTGCTCGACCTCGAAGGTCAGGTCTTTGGTGGGTTGAGTGGTTTTTGACTTGTCGAGATACGCCTCGAAGTCATAGACTATCTGGTGAGGGTACAGAGTCGTCTCCTCCTCGCGCGGTGATTGTGGATAGTAGGTATTAATTTTATCAAAATTATCATTCAACCACTCGCACTCCACATCACCACCAGCTCGTAACCCGCCTCCCTTATCTTGGCGTCTCGAATTTTCGTCTTCCTGTACCTACTATACAGCGCTGTCTTACCGTGATGAATCGGACACCCGTGCCAGTAGCATCCGTGAAACTGAAACACGGTCTTGGTCTCGTGACAATATCCATCGACAGGATCGCCGGCCACCCACCTCTCTCCACCGTGACCGCATCTCGCGTGATGTATGTGCTTTCCCAATCTCTCTTCTTCTCTGCTCAACCATTGAATCGATCTCTCGCTCGCTGACCCCTTGGGATAGAACGCCTTCTCGTATGCAGACTGTGGTCTCTCTACGATCTTACCTGGACATGTCACCACGGTCTTCCCACCCATGCAGGTGGTCGCGTGCCTGTGCATGTTACACGACTTTGTGAACCGTTGTTGGCATCCGGAGCACCCGTACTCGTTCGTCATCTTGCGGAGGTTCGTTATGAGGAAAGAGTGACCTCCAAACATTCCTATCGTCATTGTCTTCTCCCCAACCACATCGTAATTTGCCGGAACCTTCATGAGATACCACACTCCCTCGTCGGTGGGCTCGTAAACGCGAATGCCCATCTTGAAGTGCTCTTCGACCTTCTTAATATCTTTCAAGGGAATTCCCTTACTATCCGGTCCGTTATCGTGACCGAGATATTCGTTAGCTAGAGTTCGTGCATTCTCACAACAGCGGTCTGGTCTCCCTCCACGGTGGATGGCTATGCACCTAAACAGACACAAGTAGTCGTCGTACGTGTCGACGGAATACATTCCCTTTTTCTGTCTTAACCAGTCTGGGAGTTTTCCCGCTCCCATGAGAAGTTGTTGAGCGTCGATGATCATCTTCACCTCGACCGATATCCAACGAACGAAGGTCCATTTTGTGTTTGGTCTCTCAACTTTGTCGATGTCCATTCGACCTTTCTCTCTATCGGATATCCAACTCTCGGCTTTGGCGATCTCGTTTATCCACGGACTGCCCTTTGATTGTTTGTGATAGATCATAGTAGCGTCGGTCTCTATGTTCCTAATACGATACGAGCACGAATACCTCAGATAACACGCCGTGGTCATCTATGGACGAATTTTATTCATTATGCGATTAGCGATCTCCCCATCTACCCCCCTCTCGAAAGTCCATACTATCTTCCTCCTACCCCTATCAACAGTTTCCCTAACTTCGGCTTCTTCGGCGAGAATCCTGGGACCCTCCTCCACCAAAGCTCTGGCGATATCTCTCCTACTCTTAGGAGGTCTCCCAACCAACCCTTGATAAATCTTATTGTAGTGTGCCTTGAATAGTGGTTTTCTACGCGCGCTGGGATCTTCTTTTACACGCTGCGCGTAAGCGGTGGCGCGCAGACTGGCCGTCGTCTCGTTCTCCAATTTCTCGGAGCGTTTTTCAGGGTCAGCGGGCAGTCGTCCGGTCGAAACCGCACGTCGCAGCCTCTCCTCGTAGACGATGGCTCGCGCGTCACTTATCCTATCTGTTATATCTTTCTTGAGTCTCAAACCTCTTAGGGAAATTCCCCAACTCTTAGCTTGCTCTCTCATTTGCTTTATGGTAGACATTATACTGAGTATAACCAATAGATTTTTATCTTCAATAGGGTGTAATTTTATTTGTAATAAATGTATGACAGATTGCTGTAATATACTGAGTATAACCATAGGGATTCTTATCTCTAATAGGGTGTATCTTCTCATGTCATAAATATATGGTGAAAAATATGTTCTCATACATACCCGCCGAACAGTAGGTGTGTTTTTAAAAAAAATTATGCTTACTCCCCCCTTTGTGTTTGGAAAAATTAAAAATTATGCCTACTACCCCCTTCGTTGTTTTGAAAAATTAAAATTACTCCCATTCTCATAAATATTCTCATAAAAATGGAGGAAAATCTGAGTAGTATATAAGAGTCATTATTATAGCACCACCTGGTGGGAGGCACCACGTGTAGCCGGTGGCTTCCAGAGGGTGGTGGTATCATTTTGACTCTTATATACTACTAATTCTAATTCAAAAAGAGGGAGATAATCCATGACTCGGGGGTCGAATGAAAATAAACTTTGCAAATCTACTCATCATAAGGACATACCAAGTTTCAGGTGTGTAGCTATTAGGGTTTAAAAGTTTTACGAGCTACAAGACAAAATTGGAAAATTCTAACTTGAAAAGGGGGAGATAATCCCATGACCATGGGGTCGAATCAAAACATACATGTACCAAGTTTCAGGTATGTAGCTATTACGGTTTAAAAGTTTTTCGAGTGAGTTACTAGGTTGGTGACGGACGGAAGAACGGACAAGGTCAAGGGTAACACTAAATGCCCCCTCCTCTATCGTGGTGAGGCAAAAGTTGTCATATACAAGTAACTTACCTTAATTTATCAGTTACACTCAGACGATGAATGAACTTTAATTCTGGTGTAGAATATTAAGTTATTCATTATATTCAATAGTGCTGCTTTGACATGACGTGAAATTAAAACATGCATGACATGATCTGGAAGAAAAACCACAGACCAAGCACGCATATTCAGAATCACGTCTGTCGGTTCTTATCCAGCTCCGATTTCTGTCACCTGTCCACAAAATCCAGAATCCAACATTGTCGCAAATTTAATCCTCTATGTTGGTGTACGTTAGAACAAAATGTCACTTAGTATATTATCCAATCCATTGTAATCTCTTGTTTCTCTAAATAAATGCGTCCAAACAATCCCTGTAGCTGCTATCGTGATAAAAAATGTTAAAGGTTCCGTCAGCGCCTCACATATTGATCTTAATATCCACCATTTTGATTCCATAAGTACCAGAATAATGATGTTTCCATGCGCCGTCGTAGTGTTATCTGTCAGATTCCGTTGTTTATTTGATCAAATTGATGGACAAATTTGTGTCCGCTAATGTCGCCAAGAGCATAATCTGTGACGTTGACTGTAATAATTTGGCATAACTTCTAGCTTTTGAATTTTTGGTTGAATGAAGTGATCACTATGGTGAATAAGTGTGTATTTGTGCCCGGTTTTGCTCAGCAGGTAGAGCGATGGTGTGGTAAACCAGAGATCCCCGGTTCGATTCCGGGCTGGTGCACATCTTTCTCACCCTGTGACATTTAGCGCCCAACGTAGTTGCGGGAAGTAACTCTGCTGAATACTCCCGCATCGTCGTACCGAGAGTTTATAATGGTGCTCTCCGTAGGTTTCCCCTGCAAAGTACCAAATCACATCTGATTTGCACTTCAACTGTTAATTGCGACATATTTTCTGTATTTTTCAATTGAAAGAAATGTCAGTATTATACTTATTCATTTCTGTGTGATAAGTACAGAAAAATATGTCACAATTAACAGCTAAAGCGCGAACGAGATCCGATTCGGTACTCTGCAGGAAAAACCTATGGAGCACCGGAACTCTGGGTATGGACAATAATTGAGTATTCTGTTGCCCAACAAAGGACCGCGACTGATAAATACAGTGCGACCCCGTTAGTACACGGAAGTCCGGCGACATACAACCTTCCGTGTTGCTTATCCGAACCGTGCTATATCCGTTCTCGCCCAAGACGCATCATAATGTCAACAAAAAATACATGTACACTGTACACTGTGAATGAACGACGTCGCCAATGCCTATAATATGCCATATGTTTTCACTGTTATCTTCGCATATAATAAATATATTGAATCCAAGAATTGTTAACGTCATGTTTTATTTATTCATCATGTTCATGTAGAATGTAGATATACGCAGGTCCGTGCAATCCATTATTGTAAACGCGTGTAGAAAAAAGTGTAGTAATGATGACGCAATGACCCAATGACCGATATCCTGTTCCATCAGCTGCAACATCACGGACAAGCTCGTGCGTTGCAATCTGTGTTTACTCATATGGTGAGCACAGGTGGAAGACTCTGACCTATGACACGAAAATAAATGCCCTATTAAAAAAAATCCCATTATCCCACCCACCTGGTATCGTACTGTACATGACGTTAATAATAGAACGAGATCAAGTGGGTGGGGTAATGGATATTTTTGTAATGGTCATTTTCTTTGTGTCACACGTCCGACTATTCCACCTGTGGGTTTGAGTACAGACCTGTCTAGACATGTTTTGCCAGACATGTTATAATATTGCGCCAGTTCATGAGGTAATCGGGCTTATCACGCGAGATTTTCGACGAAGATGAATCTGATAATAGTGTACATTTTCTGTAAACGATATCGAATGTTGACGAATATTAAATTAGTAATTATTACGCAATTGCTCTGAAAATGTTATCAACTTTCCGATATATTAGCAGAAAAAAGTCAAATCATTCTCGGCGAAAATCTCAGTTACCGTATATAATAAAGTTGATTATCTCATGCACTGGCTCAATTATGAAGTAGCGAAACAAGGCCAGTTGTCACGTACACATGTGTGTACATGCGCCGGGGGCGTGTGCAGTGCTGTAACAATTTAGTTAATCTGGGTCGAGTTAATCTGCGCGACTGATACGCGATCTCCGATTGGTCAGCCTTTACACCTAATTAATATTCCACCAATGGTGAGCGCGAACGCATGCCGGAAAAATGAAATCGAGCACATAACAATTAGCACTGCTTTGTTACTGGTCTTTACTGACCGTTACTGGTCGTTACTGATTAATTTACGAAATGTGCAAAACATGATCAGCTGCACATTCACATCGGTGAGATAAAAGGAGGCTATGCGCCCATAAAAAAAAATCTTCCATTTTGGGTCTAATTTGGGAAAGAATCGCAAATTTAACACGATTTCTGACAATAGTCGTGTTACAAATTTAACACGATTTTGATATGCAAATAGGAAAAAAATTCGGGAGCCAAGGCACAACCGTGTACTAACCGAATTCGTGTTATAGTGAAGCGTGTACTAACGGGGTCGCACTGTACTCCCAAATTGTACCCAAATATATGGAATTCGGAGACAAAAATTAAACATAGAATTCGAGGACGAATTTCAATTTGGCGGAGAAGAATGTCACAGTACGCAACTGACCATGGGGATGAAGTGTGTATGATCTGTGCCTTGTTAGCTTGCTCGGTAGTCATGGGACGGTAAACATGAGGTCCCTGGTTCGATTCCAGGCCGTTATTTATCTTTCTCACTCTGTGACACAAGTAAACCGTTTTATTTTAAATAAATGGCTATCACCGGAATAAATATTATCTTCACAAAATTTGAATCGGGCCAATAGAAATCAACAGCTAGAACAGAACGTTTGCAGTAATATAAATCTAATTATAATTTTTTTTTTTAATATTTTAATTTTTATGATCAGGTTTCGAAAATTCAAATATGCTTTTCTTTTAAAATTATTATCAATATGTTCACCATGTTATTATGGTTAATATGCAATTCACAGTCTCCTTGCAGCTTGAAATTGAAAAGACATTATGAAAAGTTGTATTGATCTCAGAAATTGTCATGTCGACTATAGGATCGCGTCGAAATAATGACAACATAATAGGAAAACGTAATTTGATACCGACGAAAATGTAAACAAAACGCAAAATTGATGCTTTGTTTTGCTATATTATACCGTAGACCACACATTATCATTTGATTTTATATGAAAATAAATATATTGTCAGCATGGTGGTGTCTATTAATGTGTTCTTGATATTCGGAACGGCAGTGAGTGAGTGACGACATTTTGTTTTGTCCAAGAAATTGTCAAGGTCAATGTTTCACTGTTTGTCTGGCAATAACCCGCCGATTTATATTGCGCACCAAAAAAACAGATCACAAATACCGCTGACTTTCTAGGGTAGTCACTTTGAATTAGATAGATGGAATAAAATTTTGGATTGGAACACGGATACGTTTGTCAACTATTTCGATTTTATTGCCGCATTGGTTAAGCAGAGCGGTCCGCTGGTTTTACCGCAGAGCGCAGCGCAAAGCGGTCATTCTTTCGCAGTTTACAGAAACAAAGGAGCGTAAATTGCAATTAAAAGCGGAGCGCAGCGCGAACTGCGCTATAAGTATTGCAATTCCGCAACCAACTCTTTGGACCGCGGTCACATGATTGCAGTCCGATTGCGGTCCAATTGCAATTAATGGGAACACGAATTGCAATCCTGCGCTCCAGGAATTGCAATTCGCTTGGTAAGAGAACCGCAGGCCACTAGCTGTAGATGCCAGATCGCCGCAGATGCGATTTCCTGACACCTGGGCCACGAAAAAAGTCATCCAACTATTCGAGTATTGTAGATTTTCGTCTTTTTTTTTTTGCCGGGAGCAGGGGGCGGGGGGGGGGGGGGCGGGGGGGGGGGGGTCCGGACCCCCTGGACCCTCCCCCTGTATCCGCGCCTGACGAGTGTTCTATTTGATCAGGGGCTACACTGGCCACAAATCGACTAAGCCCCATTTCTCCAGTCACAGCTACATATGTACATCACAATATGAGTAGATTGCTAATGTTAATTCTCTGTTAGCTGGCCAACTAACAACTAACATCTATTTAACCGTTTCAACACTACCTGTATAGTGGCATTGCCAAATGGTGTAGATCAAAATGAGCCGGCTCATGATGAGCCGTCTCATCAGGATCTGCACTTTTTGCAAATAATTTTCTTATTTTTGACAACAAAAATATCCCCTTTTAATAAATGGACTAGTCTGAAAACCATTTTGTGGCGATTGGATTGGTCCGGAATTCAACATATAAAAATCCATCACGAGCCGGCTCATCAGGATCTGCACTTTTTGCAAAAAAAAATCTTATTTTGACAACAAAAATATCCCCTTTTCATAAATGGACTAGTCTGAAAACCATTTTGTGGCGATTGGATTGGTCCGGAAATCAACATATAAAAATCCATCACGAGCCGGCGGCTCATTAGGATCTGCACTTTTTGCAAATAATTTTCTTATTTTTTGCAACAAAAATATCCCATTTTCATAAATATACTAGTCTGAAAACCATTTTGTGCATGGCGATTGGATTGGTCCGGAAATCAACATATACAAATCCATCACGAGCCGGCTCATCAGGATCTGCACTTTTTGCAAATAATTATCTTATTTTTTATTTTTTTTTTTTTTCAACAAAAATATCCCCTTTTCATAAATGGACTAGTCTGAAAACCATTTTGTGGCGATTAAATTGGTCCAGAAATCAACATATAAAAATCCATCACGAGCCGGCTCATCAGGATCTGCACTTTTTGCAAATAATTTTCTTATTTTTTGACAACAAAAATATCCCCTTTTCATAAATGGACTACGGTAGTCTGAAAATAATTTGATTGCAATTGGATTGGTCCAAAAATCCATTCCAATTTCCAGTTACTTATCATGCTTATGGGTGAAAGGATTAAATTATAACATTCATTTTATTTTAACCCCTCAGGCATTTCATTTTTTATTTTACCTCAGGTTTTTCATCAAAACAAATTTAAAATATGCAAATATATGCCCAAATATATATGTGAATATATAAAAAATTAAACAAGAATGCGTACGAAATGACCAAACAGTATGGTCGATTCGTACCAACATGTATATTTACGAAATTACCGGAAAACATGCGCCTATGGGTACGAATTGACCAAACACGGAACGAAATGGTATGGGTACGAAATGACCCTGACACCATAAAACAGTAGTTTTCAGGGGCGGCGGAAGCGGGGGGGCAGGGGGGGCGGTCGCCCCCCCCAATAATTTTTGGTTGGGGGGCATAGCCCCCCCATAATTCTGTAAAAAAAAATTATGTTTTACTGTAAATATATTTTGTGTAATCATGATTACTTACTGGGAACCCGACTCTGACTGAGCCAACTCATTTAAGAGAGGGAGGAGCAGTTGGGGCCTGCCGATCCGGCCTAACCGTCCATCCACGGAGTTTAATCAAACATTGTTCAAACATTGCTGAGAATGCAGGAAATTGTGTTTCACACCACTTGGATTTCAAAAAAATTTCGGGGGGGCATGCCCCCGGACCCCCCTAGCGAATTCGGCCCCTTCGGGCCCTCACAAAGTTCGCCCCCCCAATAATCAATTGCTTCCGCCGCCCCTGGTTTTATGTGAAATAAACGAATAAACTTTCGTATGTGTCCGAGGATGTGAAGCGGAACATAAAATTACCTGATTACACAGTAATGCCGGTCGTCGTTAGGTGATCCGAGGAGATATTTTCCAATATGTATTTTATTTACAAAAATTTCAAAATGCTTCCGGAATGCGCTATGTGTAATACGTCATCAAGTTGTGCATATATACGGGGTTACAAACAGTACTACAGAGAAATTACCGGAGCGAATCGGGATTGGTCACGGAGTTATCCCGCGGCTTTCGGGAAATATCTCGGGGTACACGCACCTGCTGACACACGCACCTGCTGTTTGTTGATCAACAAATATTGATATTTTTATCGGCTACAAAGTCTTTTTTGTACCAAAATTAATGCACACAGTTTGGAAGAGTGTCTAAATGGAAAACTGTTTGATTTATTCATGGGAAAACCCAATAGGAGGTCAAATTCGGCGACTTGAGCCGTACTGTGCCTTTAAGTTCAAATGTAATGAACGCCAAATCTACATAAACTCAAATATATATTGCTAGCTCTAAATATTTAGAGCTAGCAATATATATTTAGAGCTAGCAATAAAACATTTCGAGCTATCTCCAATTCATTTGTAGAGCTCTCTAATTAATTTGGAGCTAGCTCTAAATCAATTAATGATATCTAAAATTGATTTGTAGCGAGCATTTTATAACTTTGATTTGGAGAGCTCTATGAATCATTTGGAACTATCTCTAAGTCATTTCAAGCTAGCTCTAAATCATATGGAGAGCTCTCGAAATTCTTTAGAGCTAGCTCTAAATCAATTAATGATAGCTCAAATTTATTTGTAGCGAGCATTATATAACTTTGATTTGGAGAGCTCTCTAAATCAATTGGAGCTATCTCTAAATCAATTAAATATATAGCAACTTGATTTGGAGAGAGCAATATCAACTTGATTTGATGCTAGCTCCAAATACGACTCCACGTGGAAACTGGAGGAAAAAAAACAACAAGCGCTCCCTTCCCGCGCTTTTAAAATCTCTGTACGCATGTGCACCGAGCCGTGAGCAACAACAACAACAACAGCGAACACGATATCATTATTGCTAGAATCAAATGAATTAGAGAGCTCTCCAAATAATTTGGAACTAGCTCGAACTGAATTACAGATATATCGAAATGATTTCGAGAGCTCTCCAAATGATTTCGAGAGCTCTCCAACTGATTTAAAGATAGCTCCAAATGATTTAGAGAACTTTTCAAATGAAAGTTATATATTGCTCGCTATAAATCAATTTAAGATATCATTAATTGATTTAGAGCTAGCTCGAAATGATTTCGAGAGTTCTCCAAATGATTTCGAGAGCTCTCCAAAATGATTTAGAGACAGCTCTAAATGATTTAGAGAGCTCTCCAAATCAAAGTTATATAATGCTCGCTACAAATCAGTATGAGATATCATTAACTTATTTAGAGCTAGCTCCAAATGAATTAGAGAGATCTTCAAATGAATTGGAGGTAGCTCGAAATGTTTTATTGCTAGCAATAAATTATTTGGAGCTAGCTCCAATATTTATTGCTTTAGAGCTAGAAATATCTATTTGAGTTTATGTAGATTTGGCCTTCCATACAAATTGAGGATACGACCCGTACGTATGTCAGATGGTAGTGGTTATCAGTGCTATCAGTCGCAAATCTATTACGACGTACAAAGTGCATGTTGGTTAGCGTGTTTTGTGATAAAAGTTAATTCCTGTATGGGCATGTATTTTATGCTAGTGTGTATATGTACGTCTGTACTTGGTACACCTGTAGCACTATCTTTGTATGCTCATGTTAATCATTGGGCAGGACAGATACTGGGGGTCGTTACCCGTTAGAGTCTGTGCTAACAATTTTCATTCAGTATTCCAAATGGCCAGGTTGATATTAATGTATCGAGATGTATGATTGGGTGGTTGTCAATTGTCATCCGGTATTATAAAATACTTGGAGTGATTAACCGTATTTTGATATCACTTCGTGTGTTAATAATAAATATACCAAATGTTGGGGTGGTCACCAACTTCCATTCTGTATTGTAAATTACCGGGGGTGGTTACCCGTATTTTAGTGTTATTTATTTTGTTTCTTATTAATGTACCAACTGTTGGGATGGTTGCCAATTTTCATTGAGTAATATAATTCACCGGGGGTGAATACCCGTGTTGGAATGGCATTTATTTTGTATGTAATTTTTGTAATTATTACTTTACCATTACAAAAGCCACCTCGTGGCTAGGTACGAGTTGTGCGTGTACGTCCGTCATCTAAGTTCATGTGAATAAGTCGGCCACTGTAATAGGTGTGTACAGATCCAGGCGCCAAGTTGATTTATACGACCGAAGGTAGACCGACATGCTGGCCACTTCACCTGTTATGGGTGTAAGGGTGGATTGTGTAAAGTTTAACGGGTATATTTTATTTCCCAAGTTAATCTCGTGTTATAGTATTTACAGATAATATTATGTAGAACCAATATCGTACATACTTACGTATTGGAAACTTATATATGGAATGTAAATTAATCATTACGGGTAACCACCCCCAGTAATTTATAATATTAAAATTTACTTGGTAACTGCCCCAACATTTAGTAGAGAACCTATTATTCACCACACTACACTATTACGGGTATAAACCACCCCTGGTTTACTTGTTGAACACGAAGTCTGTATATGTGGTCAGTACTGGTTCAACATGCGTATATGTTTAACTGCCACTTTACGCAGTACTTTGTAAATGAATTAAATATATCGGTACAGGTACGCATGTAAAACAACACTAGACAGCACATGGTTCTATACACGGCTATGTGATATATATATAGCATTATGTTCATTGTATCTATGCGCCCGACGATGTGGCAGGCTGTTGACTGTATGTAATTGGTATTATATCCTAACCACGACATATACGCCGTTTGTATGAAATTATGATCGCAGTATCTGACTAGGGATATAAAAAGTAAACAAATGAATGCTGAAAAATGGGCACATATTTCGCTACGTTTATTTGATGATTGTCATATAATAGCACACACGCGCTCTAATAGCGTTTGTTTATATCCGGTAATGTTGAGACTGACGAAGGGACATTCGTCCCGAAAGTACTATCGCCCTGCAGGCATTGGGCCTGGATATTGCTAGGATATAACCGTATATAAATAGTAAATACATGTTTAGTGCCGTCGAATATAAAATATATTCGGTTGAGCCGTAGACAGCTTTATCGGGGCGAGCCTTAGCGAACACCTATACAGTTGTCGGGTCGAAACCGAATATATTTTATATTCGACGGCACTAATAATGTATTTAATTTACAGATACCAAACTTAATTGTTGAACGTGCGTGACGTCATATTTTGAAGCTCGTCGTAAATAAATCGCAGATTTAATCAGATACAATATCGAATCTACTAGCGTGGACGCCGTCAGTTTGCGTTGAATGACTTCGTTAAATTTGTGACGTCTCAAATTTAACGACGTCATTCAACGCAAACTGGCGGCGTCCACGCTAGGTAGATTCGATATTAGTATCTGATTAAATCTGCGATTTATTTACGATGAGCTTCAATATTGGCTGGTTTTAAACTACACAGTTGTCATAATAAGCAATACAATCATAATGGACATATCCATGTCGTTGGTTACATCGCATATACTGTAAAAATGGACTAAATTCAGCTGAACCGACAGCGATTTCAATTTTAAAATTTGCCGCCATCTTGAATTTACTGTTGAGACTGACCAATCAGAGGCCACGATTGGGGGTCAAAGGTGAGAAAATAAAGGCAAAAACGGCAGTTCATGTATATTATGCTACTTCAGGTATATTAGGTTACTTCAAATATAAACAGCATTTATTCAACCCCCTTTGTTATGCTACATGGAGCAATGGTTGCGGTATAAATTATATTTAACACGTTTGTTCACACCGTCTTCCGGTGTGCCGTATCTGACCACTACATGTACACACGGCTCATTGTGTCTTAGAAACACATCCGTGTTACTGATACCTGTGTCGCACCTCACGCATTATCAGCGCAAAGACGGAATATGAACCCTCTCACATTGACATAGTAAGGTCCATACTTATCAAACGGGGTTACTCGTTGTTCTCTGCAAAGTGCATATTTAATACAATGAACAACACAGGCTTGGCTAAAAGGTCCCCTGAATGAGACTTTCCATAGATGGCAAACAAACGCAGTACGTTTACCCCCGTGAGACACGTACGTGACATGACCACGCTAACAGGCCGACAACCCCTCTTAAGGTAGTAGGTCATAGATAGATACACTCAGATTCAATGACAATTGTTTCATAAGAGTGATGTGATGTAAGAATATAACATATGTAAATATTGTCTTGTTACTGTATATTATATGGTACATTGAGTTGCCATCTCAGCCATCTTTGTATGTACATGCCATCGTACAGTTTCACCACTTTGTGCGTTTGACACATACAGCAAATACAGCAAATAATATGACAGTAAACCAAATAATACATAATAGACAGAAATGACAACGGCAAGTTATAACTATTATGCCAACGAACTATGCCAAAAGACGAGATATCTGAGCATTTGTCCCATCAATCTCAAAAAATAAAATTGTTCAGATGAACAGCCTATGTTAGGGTACACGTTTACTCGCATAGTAGGTGAGCAAACACCAGTGACAATACACTCAGGAAACTGCTTACATGTCACTAGATTTGGTAGCTAATAACTGAGTACAGTAGTGGGTATATTTGGTATGTGTTGTGTGGTTGGCGAAGTAAAAGTGATCACTGTGATTTTTTGTGTATGAGGTATCTATAATGGTTTACAGTTTGGTGTAACACAATGGATAGGAGTCCGTTATCCTGCCTTTTCTACATGTGATTAGCTACATTATATCATAAGTTCTACTTCAAATTTTAATTCCTTTGTCACATTTACGAAGCAATTACCTTCGAATCAAAGGATGATCATGTATAGAACGAGTCCTTAACAATATAATTCCGCATGTACTCTGAACATGTTATCAACTGTTGACGCCATTTACGGAAAATATTGTAATTTTTGTAAACGTATTTCAGGAAATTACGCAGATGTCCTAAGGTACAACATCACATGGCTTGTCTCATATATAAAAAACTGACATCGTATTATATTTATCTGATAATGTTTTATGTCAGATGATGTGAAAATCTGTATCTATGCGTTTTTGGCAAATTTCACTATACAGGCATGTGGTGTTGAAAGGGTTAACCAAACTCTAGTGTAACCGACCGAGGTTATACTACTGTCTGTTTCACGAAACCTGGCCAAATTTTACGGCTGTATAAACAATGCCAAAACGATATTATTTTCTATAATATTAAATTTTATCGAAATTTTAATAATGAGCCTTCTTTTTATTTCGTGAAATTTGGTTAAATGTTGATATTCTTGTGAATGTGAAAAAACAATTTCCCCATGTTAAATCGGTGAAGATGTCTATGGGGATTTAAAGGTACATGCTCACCCAGTAGGCACAAAATGTTCTTTCTATTAGAGACACCATCTGAGACATTTTCGAAAATATTTTTTTTTATGTGACGCATTTAATTAGTATAAATAATAAAACAATACTATGCCTCACTTGCATATGAAAATAGCCCGATACCAACGCCCTTCACTATCAGTAAAATAAATATGACTAAATTATTATGTTTGTATAGCGGCCACTCGTAATCGTTAGAACTGATGGAAAAGTGACACAAATATACACTTATTTAATTCCTATAAAGAACATTATGTGCCTACCTTTAAAATGGGGATTGTTTTTGTAATTTCAGAAATAGTGAACCGATTTTCAAAATCTAACTTTTGTATTCTTAGTTAGATCATTGCCAAGCTATCTAGCCAGGTTTCTGAGTCAATTTCCAAATGTTTTCGTATTTTGACTCCTCCCCCTGATCCCTGCATCCTTTGTCCCCATGTTAAATTCCATAGAGAACTCATTTTTCATAATAAAATCAATATTTGACCAAATTTCACGAAATAAAAGGAAGGTTCATTCTTAAATGTTGATAAAATTTAATATTATCGAAAAATATATGTATTTGCATTGTTAATATGGCCGTAAAATTTGGGCAGGTTTCGTGAAACAGACAGTAGGCGTAGGTGAACAGTAATGGGGTCTACGAAGCTTCTTGCTAGATATAGGTAAATGTGAATGGGTTTAACGTTCCAGCAACAACTAAAGTCATTTATGGACGGTACCTCGGTGTGGAATTCCAATACTCTACCTCTCGACCAGTGCCCATCCGGCTGACCAGATACAATCTTACCAAATCAGTTTGAGGTCGCCTTCGCTCAATGTGTAAATTACGGAGCCCCGCAGGGACGTATACTTGTTTTGTTATTACCACGGAACGAATTAATAAAAACAATCCATGTCCCCTATATTCGAATAAATAAAACAAAAAACATGTCCCCTGCTGGGCTCCGTATTTACGGAGCCCCGTAGAGGAATATTTTTATTTGAATTCGTTCCCACAAAATAACAATTCGTTCCCACGATATAACAATTCGTTCCCACGAATTAACAATTCGTTCCCACGAAATAACATTTCGTTCCCTCAATTTAACAATTCAAACAGCTTCAAAGTAGATCAAAGGTGTTGCGCGCGAAGCTGGACGCCAAAACAATTGTTATTTCGTGGGAACGAATTGCTAAATTGTGGGAACGAATTGTTAAATTATTTGAACATTTTATTTTTAAATGAAAATTATTTATTGCATAAAATGGAAACAACACAGTATTAAAGGTACATGCCAACTCAGTAGGCACAAAATAGGGTAATAGTTTTGTATATTCTGTAGATACGACATTTTCTGGCAAAAGAAATATTCACCATTACCCCACGTATTGATTAGCATTATTATACATTTTAGACTTATTCAGACGTAAATTTCCACACTGATATCAGGGGCGATAACCGTGTTTCCTTAAAATGTTAATGGGCATTACTATTTATTTTCTGTATTTATGTTTTGACATACTTTATGTCGAAAATATTATTTTTTAGGTGACGCCTTTAATCAGTATAAATAATTAAAAAACTATTGAGTGGGCATGTACGTAACTTTTTCATGAGCTAAATATGTGGCTGTGACCGGATACACGGGGTTTATGGGATTCGTGAACGGTGTAGCTCCTGATCAAAAGGCACACTCGTGTAGCATGATTCATCTCTCATAGCAACACAAAATCAAAATCGGCAATAGGTGGTGAATAATTCGACCCCTACATGTGCTCACAAATGTAATGCAGTTCCGTACGGTACATGCCGATTGATAAACAGTTCGGCTCGACAATGGCAGGGATTCCTCGGCGAGCCTCGGGATTACTACGCATTGCATAGCCTTGCCTGATAAACCTCGCATTAAGAGGAATTATCCTGTTTGTCTCTGTTTATCCTACGGAGGATAGCCAACAGAGTCGGACACGGTTTAACCAGAACTATCTGGCTGTCACACATGGCGATTTGTGTGGCAGCCATAAAGTTCCGGTTGGGACACAATTCTGCTACTAAAATAAGAAGTAAGTTACACATACCTGGTAATATAGATTCTATGTCGGAAAATAATTTTAAATCAAACATATACTAAATACACAGCACGACGGACAGAAATCGAAATCCCGTTTAAAAAGCTAAATTAAATGTAGAACACTTGCGCAGTAAACGCGTCGGGCGGTATTTGATTCTTATCACGAATTGCTAGAGCGACACATATAGACTCTGGGAAAACAAAATAACTATATCTTTGCTCATATACTTAACAACTTTAAAAACGACAGTTTCAAATGTTTTATATTTGCAATTGCCTTTTCATAGTCATAAAAATACAACATGCTACGGGATATCCGAAGATTATTGTTAGTGCATCTGAATCCAAATCACGAATTTGACCACCCGTTTGAACCTCATTAGTCACGTTTATCTCTTGTTTTTGGCCCTCGCAATATTTCGTTTCCCTATTGTCACTTCACGTAATTTACAAACGTGATATGTGAATTCCAGCCGTCAAGAGAATAAAACCAACAACAATATCGTAATCTAATTAAACAACGACATGACATTGATTTGTATGTGGATATATGCATGAGTTCCGCAGCATGCGGCGGAACTAGTGGCATATATCCGCATACAAATAAATTAATCTTTGTATTATATACATACGTACATCATGCACAATTTATATGCATCTTAAAATATACAAAATGTGACTAAAATAAACAAATTAGTGATGCCTGTGAAGGACACTATTTTGCGAGGTGATACGTTGTTCCGGCACTGACCAATATGGACTCGCGAGACGTCATATAGACTTGCATTCCATTGTGAAACGAAAGTATGTACATGTATATAATACTACGTTGTATGCAATATTCGCACTGATAATGTGAGAATCGTAAACAATCATTGTAATGCTGTACTTGGTGACGGTCGGCTTTTGCGCCATCGCTGACTGCATGCTTGACAAGCCTGTGTAGACGCACGCGGTTGATATAACATATATTGAAGTTTGGGGTTATGCTCAATAACACTAAACTAGAAATAATAAAATAATATAAGTACTTGGGTGTATTCATGTCACAAAGGATGGTTCTGAAATATTGGGATTTGGTAAT
>CM055274.1:76106693-76289193 GCA_029237695.1 Conchocele bisecta | reverse complement strand
TTAAGCACAGTTATGGCGGAGCATCTGACGTCCCAAAAGCAGACAGTTGGATTAGTTTAAACATATTTTATTTGCATATTGTTTACAAGTTCATTGTCAATGTCAATGTTACTATATACAGTACTATGCAAATGGAATTGGATTGAATGCAAGCTTATTTAAATCATCTCCCTTACATGTGACTAGATATCATAGAATGACGAAACCAAGACATTCCTGCCATCAGTTTTAGAACAGTTTATATTCTGTGATAATTTATATTTTCTGGATTATAAGTTGTTCTGATACACGGAAATTACATTAAAGCAATTCAATTTAAAATTCCGAAAAATATTGTATTGACACAAATGTACAAACAATAGGTTCCATACAATCAATTACGTGATACATGAAATGGTAAAAAAATAAGGAATGAAGCAAGCCACAATAGGAGTTGGAGTCTTGTTCCCACACCAAGCCATGCCCAGTTAGCGCCACTCCAAGTCAGATAGTGATAAGTATATGCACACGCAGGCATCATTATATCGTGTATTAAAAACGGTCGGTGTTTTTGTATGAATAGGCTAACTGATGCGAAGATGGCTTCATTGGAGTTATCGTCAAGTTTTTTGTTACCATAGAGTATAGTGTGGAGGGTGGGTTGGCAAACAGTTTGTATGTCGTCTATTATTTGGGCTCTATGTGCTCCATATTGAGTGCAGTGGTATTTGTTTTTATTTTGGTTTTACAACAATTAAGTGATGGGGCGTTCCGTCTATCCCAGATAGTGAATGGTAGAAACGAGTTATAAGGGTGGTTCTGGACCGTAAAATCTGTATATTCGAAGGGTTTCGTAAATTGTAACGGGAAGTATCTGTTTCCGGTGGAAGGACACCGACCAGGTAACTGGGTGAGATGCCATTTTTCATTTTGTAAAATAGGAATAATTTATGGGAGTGACGTCTATTTTCTAATGTTTCCCAACAGGTTTCTGTATATAAGGACTCGATTGAAACAAGCCGAGTGACACCTGTAGCGATACGTGCGGCATCCTTCTCATACTGGGTACAATTATCCCAAACGACATCCGCATATTCTAATACCGGTCTAATAAAAGTAAGATAAATTATTTCAAGGGTTTTTCTATATAGTATGTATTTTAATTTTCTCATAACATTGATCCTACGCCATGCCTTTCCGGTTATGTATTTTATGTGTTGGTGCCATGTTCCCTCATTGTTGAAATATATACCTAGATGCTTATGGCTATCAACTTCTGAGACATTAACATTATTCATGAGGATTGGGGGATGTACTTCTCTATTACGTTTACGTGATATACGTAGTGATTCAGTTATCCTTGGAATAAATGATACAAGCCAGGTATTAGACCAGTTAGTCATTATATCAAGATCGTTGTTTATAGTCCTGTATGCTGTTGCAGGAGAATCAACAATAAGATATAAACTGGTGTCGTCTGCGAAAAGTCGAATATTAGAGTTTATGTCCGTAACAATATCGTTTATATATAATAGAAATAACAAAGGACCGAGCATAGATCATTGCGGGACGCCAGCCTCAATTAATAACACCTGCGGCTCTCAGCTTCAAAAGAAGACTTATATGCCTAACTCGATCAAATGCTTTGCTTATGTCGCAGAATACCACCCTCACCTCTTTTCCATCGTCTTATGCATGACAAAGTGTATTATAAAGGAATTTCAGTGGGTTCACAGTTGAGTCGCCAGGTACAAACCCGGACTGTAATGGTGTTAATATATTATTGTCATTAAAATGATTGTACAAATACTTGAAAACCGCCTTCTCAAGAACTTTACTATCAGTGTTGAGCAGGGAGATGGGACGATAATTCGAAGTGAGAGAAGGATCGCCAGCTTTAAATATCGGGCACACATTGGCCTCTTTCCATACGTCTGGAAATAGTCACATTCAATTGATTTGTTAACTAGGTATTTTATGGTAGTTGCTAATTCGTACTTTATTTCTTTAAGTATACGTTTGTTCACGCCATCTGGGCAAATTAGAAAGGATTGTTTGTATTTCTGTTTCGTTAAGGGTGATATATTCAAGTCTACTGGCTATTGCATAAGGCGTTACTATGGGTGAAGGAACAGGAGTTCTTATAAAAGAGTTTGATCACGGAAAAAGTTATTTAAAATGTTAGCTTTCCCGTGTTATCGTCGATTATTGATCCATTATGTTGAAGTGGTGGGATTGTTTTATTTTCATTCTCGCATATAAAATGTTTCAAAGTAGACCACCAATCTTTTGAACGGAAAAAAAAAAGAGTTGACCTGAGATTTTAATTTTTGTTACTTATCCCAGTGTGGTCATCTTTCTTTGATTCCCGAATTGCTGAAATAACATCATTACTGAAACTTCGAAATGTAATGAATTATTATATTGTTTTGCTTTATAATATAATCGTTTCCGCTTCCTGATCATTCTCTTAATAGTAGTGGTTATCCATGGTAAATCAGATTGTCGAACAAGTATTTCTTTGTTAGGTATATATTCTTGGGAAAGAGACATGACTTTATTAATTACATTATGGGCGTAGTCATTAATATTTTCAGGTTTTAGGTAGTCCCAGTTTGTGGTTGATATTTCTCTGCCTAACATGTCGTAGACTCCAAGCTCATATTGCCATAGTTTACGCTTAAACGGTTTAAATTTGTGCTTCGAATATTTTAAAAGGCCGTTTATAGGACAGTGTAACCGTGTCTCTTGTGGCAAAAAATGAATCTCATACTCCGCTGCTAACGATGTTGTCTGTATTTGATACAAACAATAAGTCGATGATTGATTCAGAATGCTCGGTGAAGTGAGTTGGAGTGGAAATACACTGCGACAGTGAAAACTGAGTACAATCACGTGTCAGATGAATACTGCAATTTTCCTATCAGTAACTTGCTGATTTTGCGAAGGAATGGGATTTCCTTAATGGCACGTACTCTATGTAGCCAAGGTCCAGTTGGTTAGCTGAGCGAACAGTAATCATTGTGAAACACAGTTTCATAAGAAAAAGGGGGAATTTACAATACATATATTTGGGTATACTAGAATATTGAAACTCCCATAACTGGCACGGAATGGTCCACTGAACAATTATTGATGGGACAGCGGCTTCTATCCAGTTTACTGACCACATATGAGCAGGTATTTCCAATACATGTTTCGATTTGCGACAAGCTCGGATCCAGTCGTCAACATCAACAGAGCCAGAAACGCTATGATAAAAGCATTGTAGGTTTAAAATTAAAACAGCTAAACATTGGCGACCTGATTGGACTCCATAAAGACAGCAAACTGTTGAGACCAGTTGCAATCTGCTAGCGCAATGTCAGTTCTTACAGGTTGCAAATGGTGCAGCATATCGCCGTAACAGACGCTTTCTCATGAAGCAATGGATTATATGAGTATTTACCTGTGCAATGCAATATACAATACCATAATATAAACTTTATTAGATAAAATGGATGATTTGCCATATTTTATTCTTATTTTAAAGGAAAACACATGTGCTGACCAAGATATCATTTGAAGAAAGACAGCTATATGCCACAACAATACGTGATACGTGATACATGTACATGTAAACACGTAATACAACGATACGTAATATATGTAAATCCTTGAAGTGGCACTGTATGTGACACTTATTTTCAGAGGCCATTTTGAAGAGAATGGTGTCTGATACCATATTACTAGAAAGCAATAGTCTCAACAGTGTGTGTTCATTGTAGTATGAGTATAACCAGAAGAAACATACAAACTATCACCACTGCATTAAACATGCATAATAAATATTAGATTGTAAAGTTTAAATGGCGGCCATTTTAAAAATAATATGGCCGCCATTTTAAAATATACTGAAATAATTATGCTGATATTTCTTATCCATAATAAATAATAATTAAAAACATAACATATAACGTTGACGTTAAATATAAATTAATTTCAATGGCGGCCATTTTGAAGCTCAAAATGGCTGCCATTTTGAAGTTCAAAATGGCGGCCATGCAGCACTTAAAAAAAATGGAATCAACTTAAGTTTTGTTATATGTTGTATATAGATATATTTTCAAGCAGACACACACTTTTCAATCACAATATCATTTGAAAGAACATAACTACAGCCACAGAAATACTAGAATATGTAACAAATCTTTGATGTGGCGATGTACATAACACACTTTGTTTCGGTGGTCATTTTGAAGATAAAGATTACTCGTAGCACAATACCGGTTAGAAATAATCTCGGCTGACTGTGTTCAAAGAAATATGAGAATAACCAGAAGGAAAATATAAAATCTGACCTTGACATTCAAAAATGTAAAATAAATACTGGATTTACAATTGAAATGGCGGCCATTTTGAAAACGAAAATGGCTACATGTAGTATCTCAAAATGTATTTAACTCATTCTGCCATCATTTCTTGTCCATAATAATGTGTTTTCCGCTGCAAAATCATCACAAATAATGACTTTGACCTTGAAATATAAATTTCAATGGTGGCCATTTTGAATTTCAAAATGGCGGCCATATGGCTTATATAAACGAAATGGAACCAACCCCAGTTTTGTTGTATGTGGTCTATAGATGAAAAACAACCTTGGTTCAAACAATGTAGCAAACAAGTTTCACAAACTCTAAATTAACGACATAACAGTATACTCTATAGGTATCAATTATCACAATGATTACCTTTTTACGTGCCTTATTTTGTTGTCTTAATTTTCACTATAATTGGAGTTGTGGGTATGGAGATACAGTTTTTAAACACGTGTTGCGTTTTCAAAGTGGTTAAGGATATATTTTGGAAATCCAATGTACATGTACTTCTATGAACTATCAAAATAGGAGTATCACCTGGATTCCCAGTTTTCTTGGAAAACAATCTCATACTTCAAAGTTTCATATTCGTCATCATCGGCACGTATCTAGTACATCTGAGACGTGTGTTACGTGTTTGTATAAGTCTGAACCGGCGAAAATTAACAAAGTATGCTTACATTTCGTTAAAGTTCGTTCCTTCCATTGTACGACGCGCACAAATCAAAATCAAGAACTTTAAATTTCGTTCCTTCGCGTTCACCATATTGTTTTGAAATTATTTAGGATTGAAAGGGTTAAGGAATGTACATTTCCTTTCTTGGCTTCTATACCGCCCTGGGAAGAAGGGAAGAAATCGATGAAAGAAAGTTTGAACGCGAATGAACGAATATGTGGGTGTGACTGGAAAAATTGCGACCAGTGTAGATCCACATCAGCCTCGCACAGGCCGTATTTTTCGCCATTATCAATCAGATACCCGTCATGTCTCTAATTAACAACATATATCGTTACCAGCTACATGAGTATGCTATTTGATCAGGAGCTACACTGATACACGAATCCCATAATCCTAATTTCTCCAATCACAGTCACATATTTAAAGGCGTAGGCAAACTTATTTTTTATATTCGTTTCTCCGTAACCGAGATGGGCATATTACGGTGAGCATAGTGCCAACGGTGGGCATAGTACGTCACCTGCACCTGATTTTTGGACCCGTTTCCATCTACATTTTCCAAAATATCTTAACCACTGATTGGGCACTTATGCGATACAGTAGCGCTTTTCTGCTCCTTACCTATTTGTACATGTAAATACTAATATCGTATACATATCGTAATCGTATAGTATTGGTATATTTAATGAGCATATCGTATGATCATATAATATTGGTATGTTTGTACCGTATCATCGTATAGTACAAACGTACTATACGAATATTATACAAACATACGATATCCGTTCGTATATACGATATATCCGTACGGATATGGTATGAATATACCATAATCTGGTATGTTTGTACGATACAGACGTACCAGAATTATACACATGTATAAAAATCGCATAACCTTACGATTTTAATGGTATATCTATACGATATTCGTTGGTATGTACGGTTCAAACATACCGTACGTTTATATTATATGCATGTCGTATAGAAAACATATCGTATTGGTATAGTATACGTACAGTATTGGTATAGTACGTATAGTTGACCTGCAGAAAAGTGCTAATGTAAGTGCAAATGCACCGTGAAATGGCATAATAAATATATAGCATATAGCCGTTTTGAAGTTACATGTATTTTGAGAAAATTGACATCAAGGTAAGTTTTCTCGGAATAACTCCGAAACGGCTACGAAACGTTTAATCTACAAGTTACATAGACTGATACGGTATTCAAGGGAAAGTGCTCGCCTGGTTTGAACATGTTCTGACTGATAGAAAGCAGAAGGTGCTTGTCAGATGTAAACCATCCTGCACAGCTGAAATATTTAGCGGTGTACCGCAAGGTTCTGTCATATGTCCATTACTGTTCATTCTCTATGTAAACGAGCTTTCAGAGACTATTCATTCAAACTTTATAATGTTTGCAGACGATTCTAAAATCATCTACAAGTTCTGTGATAATTTTAATATTATCCCAGACGACTTAAACACCCTTCAAGAATGGTCAAGTAAATCGTTATTGAAATTTAATGCAGACAAGTGCAAGACAATAATACACAAGTTCTGTGATAATTTTAATATTATCCCAGACGACTTAAACACCCTTCAAGAATGGTCAAGTAAATCGTTATTGAAATTTAATGCAGACAAGTGCAAGACAATAATACACTTTGGTTCTAATAATATAAACCATAAATACACTTTAAACACTACCGGATTAGACACTGTTGAAAAGGAACGTGACCTCGGAGCGATAATTACAAGTGATTGTAAACCAAGTGAACAATGCGCAACCGCAGCAAAAAAAGCAACACGGTGTCTGTGGAGAAGAAACATCGATTAGGGTAGTTTTATTACCATACATACGTTATATGTTCGACATCATTTGGAATACTGTGTTCATAAATAAACGATATGAATGCGATCAGTAAGTCTTTTTATTCAGATACTGCTGCCAATAAAAATGCACAGTCACACACTTGTAATATCCAGATAACAGACCAAGTTTGATGTAGCACATGTATATTTATAGGTGTGTAAAAGCCAAATTGTACAATGTAAAACACCAACATGTGCTTATGTTATGTTATAACTACAGTATATGGTGTGATTTTCTTGCTGGCAGCAGAAGCATAACTACGTATTGAACACATATATATGGTTTATTTGTGCAAGTAGCTTTCCATAGATTCGGTTCATTAGAAGTTTTTTTATTTTATTTCCTTTGACTTTACATGGGGCCAAGATAAGGGTACGGCAACCTTACAGATAAATATTCACTGGATGCATGAACTTTTTCCAGATATCTAATACTACAACCACACGTGGTCATAACATGAAATTAAATAATTACAGTAGAATAAATCATTGCTAGCGAGGATAAATTTGGTTAGAATTCGTGTCATCAATCACTGGAATTCACTACCGTGGATAGTCATTGAATGATGCCAAAACAACAGACTCTTTGAATACTTACATAAATCGATATGGGACATTAGAGGTTTGCCTATACATCAAACTTCCATAAAACATGTAAATCGACTATGAGGATTATATCATCAGCAGACACTATCATCATATTGGTTTCTGGGGTATCTGTGTTTTGTAACATTTAAATCCTGTAGTTGCTGTAATATTTAAAGGAACATGCCCACTCAGTAGGCACAAACTGTTCATTATATCAGATACATCATCTGAGACATTTTCTGGCAAAATAAACGTTCATCCACCATTACCAAACGTATTGATTGGCAGTATTATACATTTTATATCAGACGTAAATTTCCACACTGATATCAGGGGCGATAACCGTGTTCCCTTAAATATTAACGGACACTACTATTTATTATCTGTAATATTTTTGGATGTGCAATTATCATTCCTTATAATATGTCGAAAATATTATGTTTTC
This sequence comes from Conchocele bisecta, assembly GCA_029237695.1. NCBI lineage: Eukaryota > Metazoa > Mollusca > Bivalvia > Lucinida > Thyasiridae > Conchocele > Conchocele bisecta. Next base: position 76,281,270 of record CM055274.1, on the reverse strand, counting down.
AGGTGACACATTTAATTAGTTATATAAAAATATCATGCCTCATTTGCATATGAAAATAGCCCGATACCAACGCTCGTTACTATCAGTAAAATAAATGTTACTAAATGATTATGTCGGTATTGCGGGCACTCTTAGTTTTTAGAACTAGTGAAATAGTGACACAATTATACACTTATTTAATTCCTAATAAGAACATTTTGTGCCTACTGAGTGGGCATGTACCTTTAAGAAATTGTGGATTGAGACGGGACTGAAACGCATGTTCGCGTGGCGTACTATGTCTACTGTCATGTTCCTAAAGAGCCACCTTAGTTATTTGTCGATATGAAAACGTGTATTCCTATGACTCGTCCACTATATATAACCGGGCTATTTATATCGCTGAATTTCTTGGTACTCGTCGATTTTGAAATTACATTCGTGGTAGTCTGTGCAATAATACATGGAATTGGTTTACAGTCACGAACAATTTCCTAGTAACGATTCAAGCCTGATATACGAATACACGAAATAACAGTTCACATATACATGTAAATGTACCACCGCTTACGAACAGTGGCTATATAGTGCTTCCGTCGGCAAACTTGTATTGTGGAATAGCTGTCGAAATTCCGAATTCTGTCGAACACAAGAACAATGGCACAGGTTACGATGGAACAGAGGTATGTATAGAACGCCAAATCTACATAAACTGAAATAAATAATGCTAGCTAGCATTAAATATTTAGAGCTAGTTCCAAATCATTTGAAGAGCTCTCTAAATCATTTTGAGCCAGCTCTGAATAAGCAATGCTAGCTCTAATTATTTAGCAATACTTATATGAGTTTATGTCGATTCGGCGTATCAGGAACGCCAAATCTACATAAACTCAAATAATTAATGCTAGCCCTAAATATTAGCTCTAAATATTTAATGCTAGCTCTAAATAGTTAATGCTAGCCCTAATTATTTAGAGCTAGCAATAGTTATTTGAGTTTATGTATATTTTGGCGTTCCATAGGTATGTGGCTGCTATGGTGTTGAGCGGGGTTGGAGACGCAATGGGATTCCGCAACGGTGCCTGGGAAGACTGCCACTACGGTGCGAAAATTCACAAAGAGTTACAGGACTTGGGAGGCGTGGCAAACCTGGACATACAGCTGCCCGATTGGCCAATCAGCGACGACACTGTGATGCATATTGCGACGGCTAAAGCTTTGGTGCACGTGGGTATGAAGCAGAGTAAAGACACACTGTATGCGGTGATAGCCAGGAAGTATATAAAATGCGTGGCCGATATGCCAGGCCGATCGGCGGGCATCACGTGCATGGATAGTATCCGTCGGCTCCGACCTAAGGTTGCCGGTGGCTGGCGGATTCCGTTCAACAGAGGAGGCGGCGGCTGTGGCGCGGCTATGCGGGCGATGTGTATTGGACTGCGGTATCCAAGGGCGGAGGACGAGCTCGACCTTATAGCCGTTAGTATTGAATCCGGTCGACTAACTCACCACCACCCAACAGGTTATTTAGGGTCCATGGCGGCGGCTTTGTTCACGGCGTATGCTGTGCGAGGTAAACCATTGCGGGAATGGGGTCGTGGTCTGCTAGACACGCTTCCAAATGCTCTAACGTACATACAATCCGGTGATTATTTCGTAAAAGAAAACGAGGATACCTGGCATTACTTCCAGGACGCGTGGAATCAATATGTAAAAAACAGAAATATCGCTGATGGCCAATCTGAACCCGCGTTTCCGAAGTCGTACGGCGTAACAGAACGGGACGAGTTCTACGACTCGGTAAGCTACAATGGGAACGGCGGGGCAAGCGGACACGATGCCCCTATGATCGCGTACGACGCTCTACTGGGATCCAACGGCGACTGGGAGGAATTGTGTAAGCGGGCAATGCTTCACGGCGGCGACTCGGACAGCACGGGCGTTATTGCGGGGGCGTGTTACGGGGCCATGTTCGGGTTTGCGGGCGTGCACAAATGCAACTATCGACATCTGGAGTACCGTGAGCGACTAGAGAAGATGGGAAAAAAACTCTACCGCCTCAGTGGTACGTTTGGGGCTGCCGTAGGGCAAGCATCTGCCAGTGGTGGGTTGTGATGCGCCCAAGCTGTTTGACGTATATATATGTGACAGTGAATGGAGAAATGGTGCTTATGTGATTTGTCACCATAGCAAGTAGCACACCCATGTAGCCTGATAACGATATTATATTATTACAGTGTAACCTATCTAAACCGGACACCAAGAAAACATCTGTGGTCTTATTTTAGGTGAGTTTCTTTGTCATTTGTTACAATTGATAATATCTGTTCGTGATCGGATAGCACACACTTGTGATTCAGAAGGATCAAATGCCTGATTTACAGTGAAACCCCTCTAAGCCGGACACCCTGGGGACCTCCCAGGGTGTCCGGTTTAGAGAGGTTTCATTGTATTATGTATACAGCTTGTTAGTGTTGAAGCATGACGGCTGTTTCATTGATGAACTGTCAAACAGTGCAGATCGTGATCAGACTGTGCGCATGCACAGGCTGATCAGTATCTACAATGGTCTCAGAACACATACGTATGTCAGTGAAAGTAATTGTGTCATGCTGATAAATAATTGCTATGTAACTTGTTGGTAAAATTGGCTAAATGTTCATTGTATGTACATGTACAGGTCTTACGGTAGAAACAAACTTGTTATCCATACCACTTGCAAGATAACATAGATAATATAGATAACATATCAGAGGCGAATTATTGTAGCTAGACTTACGGAGCCCCGCAGGGGCCGTATTATTCTTTTCTTATTAATTCGTTCCCACGAAATAACAATTCGTTCCCACGAAATAAAAATTCGTTCCCTTAATTTAACAATTCGTTCCCACAAATTCGCAATACATTCACACGTATTAACAATTCGTTCCCTCAATTTAAAAATTTGTTCCCACGAAATAATAATTCGTTCCATCGAATTAACAATTAACAATTCGTGGGAACGAATTATTAAATGTAGGGAACGAATTATTGCACTGATTCGCTTACTAAGTGACCGGTGACAATACACGTGTTTGGTCAAAAGATTTCTCCAAAACAGATGTGAATTGGTTATTCAATTTAGTCAAATCTTTTGAGAGCATTTCAGCTGAATGCACTTTTACAGTTTTTGGTTTACTTGTTTATACACGCTAAATCATTCAATATTTCATAAAGAGGCAGACAGGGATCTCAGTCTATGAGAACATGTGCGGTTCGGAAATGTTGTTTGTTGTTTCTTGTTAACAAGTTCTGATTGGTTAGTAATGCTTAATAGACGGGTCAATGACAGGGCCGGATCTAAATGTTTTTAGCACAATAGAGACTGTCTATTCCACGTTTCGCTGCCGACGAATATTTGTCCTTTAAGCATATTACATCTAAAAAAACATTTAAATGTAAGTATTGTTTCATCGATAATAAAAAAGTCACCGTCCCTATTTTTCTATTTGATTAAATTCCGTCAAATATTGATTTTATTGCAAACAAACTATTTTCCAGGCTATGATAATTTAACATGAGGGCTAAAAATAGATTTTTTAAAACATACAAATGGTGTGAAAATTATAATTATTATAATTATTTATTAATACCTATTGGCGAAAGAAAACATGGGATGGTTCGTTATTTTATTAATTTCATAATTAATTTTGTAAATTTTTTTATTAATTTAATGCTGAACACCCCCTATTATTACATAACAATTAACATAAGAAAAAAAACGAAAGAAAAAAAACAAAAAAACACAACTATTTGCACCAACAAGGTTAGATTTTTCCGGCGCGAGTTCGAGCCTCAGCGGGACCTTTTTTTTTTTTTTTTTTCCTTTTTTTTTTTTTTTTTTTTTTCTTATATTAATTATTATGTTTACTGATTTAAATTGTTTACTGCACCAATATAATTAATTTTAATTAATTATAAGAAAATTATAAAATTAATTATTTTTTAAAAATTATTTAATAAAATATCACAATTTCGGGATGGTGGTGCTGTAACATTTCCTCCAACATTATTTCCAAGTTTTACCCTAAATTTATCCCAATCAGTACTCTCAATATTAGGCATGGTGGCGCGCGCTTTGATTCTAATATCATTTTTTAATTCTTCATATCTCCCCATTTCCTCCACCACGGATTCAAACTCTAAATTTTATATTTCATTATCGGTCAACGCTTTGGACACTATTACGTCGATGCTATTTTTCTTAGACCTGGCGAGAACGATATTCTATCATGTTTTCTACATTTGTTCTCGATTTTTCCACCAGCCACCCTAATTACCATACAAAGTACTCCAGATAAAACGGTAATTCCACTCAAAACCCAAACAATTGGAACCGTTACAATTGTAGATAGCGTTGCAGCAATCCCCGCACCACTCATTACAAATAAACTTGCCAGAACCGTACTAGATGCTTCAGCTATGTTCGCCACGCGTTTATATTTTTTAGCGCTTCTTTTTCTATTTGTACATTCTCTAACTAAAATATCCTGCATAGCGACGATATTATTCAAACTAAAATCTAAACTTCTTTCGCGAATTGGATACAGTGTTGGTGGATTGGTATTGACAATTGGAAGCGGTGATTCGTTCATGATTAATTTTACAAATCAAGTTCAATTAACAATGTAACAATAGTGGAAGAACTCACTGGGTCAGCGATTTTCGTAACAAAGTTAATAACACTACCTTCGGAAAGTCTAATTGGATCGTCACCGGCGAACAAAACCACCGATGAAATATCTCCAGCGAGTTTACTGATTCCAACCCCCCGTTCTTCTCCATCCACTACAAGATTTATCACGACCGCGCCCACAGATTTACCATTAGCATTAACTGAGCAGACCGCCATTCGGAGAAGTGTACCTGTAGCTGCATGGCGTATCCCCCATATGTATTGCTCGCTTTGGCACCGAATGAATATTCATAGAGCCCCTCATTCAAGGGGCCCCGCTTCTCAGCCCAAACTGTGATGACACGTTTTTGCGTTTTCAATGTTTTCAACAATCCGGCAAGCCCCCCGATAGAGGTATGGGCCTCAGCACGAATCTTTTCAGAGGTCTCCTCAAGTGCTTTGTTCGCCGCTCTACGAACACGTTTTAGTTTATCTGAAACTTCGGCTATTTGTACACCTAGTTTAGTAAGTGCTGCAGAGTCCTCTGAGTGCAACACCCCATAAGCCTCCGTAAAGGCCACCTGGTGGTCTTCTCGGGCTTTCTCAATACCCGTTCGGACTCCCTCAATCCCCAACCGGGCCTCTTTTCGAAATTCGGTTATTTTTCCAACTAGTTCAGTAAGTGCTGCAGAGTCCTCTGAGCGCAACACCCCATACGCCTCCGTAAGGTCCGACTGGTGGTCTTCTCGGGCTTTCTCAACAACCGTTCGGACTCCCTCAACCCCCAACCGGGCCTCTTACCGAAATTCTGTAATTTTTTCGCCTTGTTCAGTAAGTGCTGCTTCTCTGTTGAGAGAGTCCTCTGAGAGCAACACCACATACGCCTCCGTAAGGGCCGCCTGGTGGTCTTCTCGGGTTTTCTCAATACCCGTTCGGACACCCTCAATCCCCAACCGGGCCTCTTTCCGAAATTCGGTTATTTTTCCTCCTAGTTCAGTAAGTGATGCATGATCCTCTGAGCGCAACACCCTATAAGCCTCCGTAAGGGCCACCTGGTCTTTCTCAATACCCGTTCGAACTCCCTCAATTCCCACCCGGGCCTCTTCCCGAAATTCGGTTATTTTCCCACCTAGATCGTTTAGTTCTGTATGTGTTTCTTCACGACTTTATGTAGTCACAGCCAGGGCATATACTCTAAATTGTGATAGTAGACTCTTGTGAATCTCGTCCGTGGCCACCGATATAGTTCTATTGATCAAGGCCTTTGTTGTTTCGGTAGTTAAAAAGTCGCTCTCTGTCGGGATGAATCCCCCTTCTGCCGGTTCCAAATTCTTTGAATCTGTCACCCAATCTCGATTGAAATTGGAAGAACTACCTGGTCCGTATATACTCATAATGTTGATAATATATATATAAATTAAGAACATGCGTTTAATTCTAAATAATTTTCTTAAAATTAATTAATTTGAAATTTCTAGGACGACCGAAATCGGGTAATAGTTATTCAACTTTCTCGCTTGATCATCGAGAATAGAGACCGTAAATTCGTGTCCCGATTCCAAAACTTTCATCTCGGGGTGTGGGAAGTCTAAGGTCACAGTCTCCCCAAAGAAACAATCAATGACTTGCACGGTGTTTAGTAATGTGCTGTGGGATCCGTTTACCGTGTTGTACGATGTGTTCACCCGATCCAGGTGCACCCGGAGAGTTTTCGTGACGGCGACGTTTACTGGGGTCGTGCCGACGTGCTCGCCCGGATCAAAATTTCCATTACTATAGGGAGAAGGGTGCGTTATGTTAAATCCTAACAATTACATCAACCCCAGTGTCATCCTTAAATGTTTCTCAACGATCGCTGTCGTGAGCCCTGTGGATTTCGACATTGTGATAACGTGTCTATCACCAAGCTTCGACGCGATAACATTTTGTAGCTGTGTGGAACTCCAAAGGCCACGAGGTACGTCGAAATCTTCCCATGTTCTCCGGTCTACCGCTTCGTAATCCCTGTAACCGAAATATTCGCCCACCCTACATTCACCCACCCAACCGTGAACGTGATTGATCTGAGGCCTACCCGGCGTTTTCCGCAGCAGTTGTCGATTGACTTTTGAAGTTCACAACTCTCTTTTTGAACATTAGTGATAGTAGCAAACATAATAATATCATTTTCAATGGATACCAAAGCATTTAGCTTTAATTCTAATGCAAAGTACGCGGTCGGAGGTAAATACACAAAACAAGACGTTGTGAACCCCTTTGCACACCCAAATGTAACGGTTAGACCGGACAGTGGCTTTACCACCAATTTCCCTAACACGTTTGAGAAATATGTAATTCCAAAGACTACTAGTCAAGATGTAATACTAAGATGGGATTTTTCCCATATGAACTTCTGGCAGAACCAGTTAAATTTCGTTGTATGGTGCGCAACAACCGGATGTGGAGTTTCACATCAAGACCATCTGACATCCAAGAATGTCATGCTCCGAAGTGTCTACAACTTTCACGTGTATTACACTATTAGGAGGATTCTCAAAGAACTAGGTATTCCACTACCTCAAGACGACGGCTGGGATCCCATTTCCAGCACATACGACCGTAAGGCGTTCGAAAGATTGTGTAATGAATTTGGGGTGGGTACCAAAAGTCGCGGACTGGAGACAGAAAGTATACACCCCAACCAACAGTTTAGGGTTAGTTCACCTTAAAAGGCGTAGTTAGTGGTGGGCATCTTGATAAAGTGCCTGCATATTTCTCAGGGTTGTGGAGTGCTCGCGGAGCTAACCCACCACCAGCTAGAAAAATGACACATGGACTAAATATAATTATAAGTTGAATACGATGACGTTCGGTGATGAAGTGCTTGGAGGGCTTGCGTGTAAAGACGGTTATTGTCATTGGCTACCTACTAAAGTAGCCCACGTGGAATACCTAGACCTGGGTGATACTCCACAGATGCGAAATGCGTGGACCACATTTATATTAGATGAAAGCACTGGATTTACGCGGGGCGGGGTTAATCACCTCAACGACTCCATTCGCATATACTTACGGGCCATCCTCGCCTCACAGAAGCAAACTCCCAGTGCTATACTGGGCACGGGAACGGCGTTTGATGAACAGAAACAGTTCTTGGCACTTGTAGAGGACGCCATCTCAGCTAAGGTGGACCTCCAGAAGGCGATCCAGAATTGTCAAGACGTTTTGAAGACTGCCCGCACACCAGTAGACTACGCATTTGGAATAGGTCTTTATATGGCGCCGAGCAATATGATACTACGAGACGACCCGGTTGACGGTTACAATAATCAGATCGTAGTCGCCACCGCCAACCAAAATATAGACAGCAACGGGAACGTGAACACGGGTATCATCAACCCCCCCCCCCCTCCCCCCAAAAAAGGTCCGGATTCATTCAATCTCGATTGGGAGTCCAATCCCCCAGGATTGGTGTTGAAAATTCAAATAAATTTGAAAAAAGATTTCATAAAACCGCAAGCACCTCCCTCAACTCCGTTGAACCCAATACCCCCAATCCATCCATCAAGTTCCACCAATCACAGATTGGGTGAAATTGGAACAGGAGAGGGAACTAGTGTCACAACCCACGAGGAGGAAAAATTAGGGCTCGCCCTCGCCCTCATGGCATTCGGACTACACGCGCTTTGGTTTTAGGAACTTCCAATCTCTATTGGTGGCGAAGAATAGTAGGAGACCGGCGATCGCCACGATCAAAGCCCAAGTATTTTTGGAAAGCCATCCGGCAGTTTTTGATAATATAGATAACAATTAGGAAACGTTACTTCCGATCAGTCCAGGCAGCGCGGCAGCCGTCTTTTCGGCTTATTTAGCCAGGAGACTGGCGAGGGCTTTTAGTTGTTTTTTTACCCACTCCTTACCTCCACCGGATGATGGCGCGGGTGCTGGCGCGGGTGCTGGCGCGGGTGCTGGCGCGGGTACAGTTGCACCACCAGTGAAAGCTAGAACTATGGTTGATATAGTCATGCCGACAGCTGCGAGGATGCTTGCTATCGTGACGCCCTGCTCTCTGAACAGAGTGCGAAGACGCTCACCGAGTGTCGTGTCCTCGTGCAGAACCCTCGAGATTGTTTCGCGGATCCGACGTATATGGGTGCGGAGAGCCTCACGGCAAGTCGATGCAGCCTCTAAGCGAGCTTCTCTTTCATCCCGCAACGACCGCAGTCGTTCGGTGATCCGCTCGGTATATTCTCTATCGCCAGGGGCTTCCCCCAGTTTACTTTCTTCTAGCGCGATATGTTCATCCAGCGCCGAGAGTTTGGAGAGGTTAAGAACCAGTTCGCCCCGGACCGTTTGCAGAGCCTTATCGAGTCCCCGGAGTTCGCGAAGAGGTAACGGTGGGTTATCATTAGACCCTTGTTCGAGGTTGAGTATTTCGTTTTCGCTGAACGTGGTCTCCACCGTGTTAATAGCGTCGGTGGCCAATCGAGGGACCTCGCTGAGCTCGACAGTTTCTATCGCGGCGGCTGTCTTCGCCATCGTTTCGTCGGTAGACTGGAGGGCCTCTACAGCGCGGGCCGACATAATTGTTTTACCCCGCTTCCAATCTACGAATCCAAGTTCGCTCCTTATGATTTGGCCACCATCGAGGTAATCGTCTCTGCGGATTTCATCCATGTCAATATCGTAATCAGCCATCATAATGATTATGTATTAAAACCAAAACCATACGGGTTTAATAGAGTAACTTAGTTTCACTAAATTATGTCTTCGAGTCAATACGGTCGCAAACTCAATCCATACCGCAGACTGCGTGAGCCCCTCGGGGCAAAAGGCGTGAGACAGAGTGTCGTTATTACGAACAACCCATCGACGATCGACCAGAACCAGCAGCTCTTAGTCCGCTTCCCCAGCCTCGGAGCTAGCGACGTCATTGTGCCGGAGACTGTTCGCCTCGCTTTCACTATTTCGCTGACGTCGACGGACGCGGACCGAACCGTCGTTCAGAACCTGGGTCGTGCCATCGTCAAGAAGACCATGATAAAGATTTCTGGTAATGAGGTGATGTCGATCGATGACAGCGACGTCTACCATTGTTATCAGGAACTGTGGAAGACGGCGCAAGAGCGCGAAAACGCGGTCTATCAGGGTATTGACACCAGCAAAAATAAGAAAGTAACCAAACTTAGAATCGGGGCTGGTAACAAGTCAGATAACAACTCGAGCGACAACGCGATCGCGGCCGCTTACGGCAACCGCTTCTACAGCACGCTCGACTTTGAGTTGCTGGAGAGTCACATGCCCTACTATCAGAGTGCGTTGACTGACCGCCTCGAATACGAACTAACGTTCAACGACTACGGCCGAGCTCTCATAGCCACCGACATGGCATCGAAGTATACGATCGACAATGTGTCGCTGGAGTACGACATGGTCACGATGCCCGAACTCGCGCGATTAATCAGATCCCAGTATGCCGGGCGCGTTGCTATACTTTACGACCGAGTTCTTCGCCACCGCAAGATGACGAAAGACAAAAGCGACACATTGTGGAATATTAACGTCAACGTACCCGCCCGCTCGATGAAAGGTATACTGATGTTGTTCGAGGATGCTCGGTTCGCGCTCGGTGCTAGAAAAACAGACAAATTCTATAACCCCAAAATCACAAAGGTAGATGTGACGATCGAGGGAGTCCCCAATCAACTCTACAGCGCGGGTCTTCGCGCACACCAGCAGTGGGACGAAGTCAGAAAGCAGTTTGCTTCCGGCTCTAAGCGCTCTCCGGAGGTTGCCAAAGACCTGCAGCTCTCGGACGTCTCCCTCGCGGAGTTCCTGACTACAAAATACGCGTTATGGCTAGACATGCGAGCCAGCGACGACGACCAAATGCACGGTAGTGGGCGCCAAGTTGAGAACGCTAGCGAGGGTGTGACGATCCAAATAACCAAAGAGGCGGATGGAGATGGGCCATTGAACGTGTATCTATATATAATTACAGACGCACAACTCAACATCGAAGATACGTCTCAGCACTCTACTGATTTAATAAAAAAATCATCTAACGATTTATTAATAAATGAACACCAATTCACGATTGGAAATTTAACTCTACCTTCAAATTTTAAAGTTTGTGATGCCCACTCAGCCATAATATGTGGGCAGACAGCCTTGCTCGGCCAAGGCCGCGATGACTAAAAAGAAGGACATGCTCTCCGAGCTCGCATTTTCTGGCCGTCATGCGGGGCAAAGTGTATGGATCTCCACTCAAAAGTACAACGCCGTCCTCAAGGATCTGCGCGAGCAATTAGTGAGTGAGTGAATAGGGTTTAACGTCCGCTTTTCTGACATAGAGGTACAAGCCTCAGGGAGTCTACACGCAGACGGGTCAACGGGGTCGTGTCCCGTATCCACCTGTCCGAGGGGGGTAAATCCCAACTTCAGAACTCAATATTTACAATCATAATATATATTCAGTCCTGAAATTAGAACAACCTGATCTGGTGCCAGGCCCTCGCCACACCAGCATCATTTATCCCATCCCCTAAAAGTAATAGGATTAGCGCTAATCTTACTTTTATATATGGGTCATAGCCTGACTCAACTCTCACATACAAGAAAGCCAAAAATGTACATGAGGGCCAAATCCGGCATAGTGGGTTCCGGAAAGTATGAACCCAATCGTTAAGCCAGTTTAGTCGCCTTTTACGACAAGCAATGACTACTGCAGCATTATTCTCAGGATCAGTTGATCCCGCCCCGCTGCGCGAGTAAACGAAATGGGTCGCCCTCTTTCACTGCAAGGACCGAGACTCATTCGATGACTGTCTTTGAGAGAACGACGTTATCCCAACGCGCGAGGAGAGTCTTGAGGTCCGACAGATACTTTCGGAAACTAAGCACGCCAAGCTTCTGCTAAAGACTGATCAACCCACAAATTATGAAGCTATCAATTAATTTTAAAATTAATAAGCAATTGCTGAACAATTAATTTTAAGAAAAGTAGCAAATACTTAACAATGCTTAGCAAATGTTGAGCAAATGCTGAACAATGGTTATCAATGTTAACAATTTGGTGCTCCGCTGCAAGCTTTGTTGCGAGCATAACGGTGATCATAAGTATCGGGTGGTGCGCTTGGCAATATGTTAGACTTATGAGACTTGTCAGAATAGTTAAATTGATTTTAAGAAAATTAGCAATAATGAACTGCGACGAACTTTTCGATCAGCTAATGGAAGAAACACTCGTGCCCAACACCAATCGCGAATTGGGAGGAACTGAAACCTCAACTCCGTTGAACCTGAAAGAGCAATCGGGGATTGCAACGACTCCGAATGAAAATGAAAACGCGGCGCGACGCGAGCGGCTAGCTGCGCTGGTTGCTGGGGGGACAATCGGAGCATTATCTCGGTAGGCGTCTCTCAGTTTGTCAGGTGGATAAGATGTCAGATGTGGAGATTGATAAAATGTATACGCGATACGAATCCAAATTGGGGGCAGAGATGACGAAAACTCTTGGATCGGCGGCTATTCATTTGTACGCCAAATACCGCGGGGTTGATTCACGATCTAGAGACTGGCCCTTTTATAGGACACACTCTTAGAACAGCATGCTGCTCAATTTATCATAAGTTTGGAATGTACTTAGCTCCGCTGACAACCGCGTTGACCAAGGGTAAACACTGTCAATTTGGACATATATGCCCATGAACTATAAGCTCAGAAAATGATGACACAAGACACACCTGCGAGAGTGACGGAACCGCAATCCCGGATTGCTCCAACCCAATCGAAATTGGAGTTGAACCCGATTGCACGATATAAAAACCCAAAAAGACAGGCAGCTGGGCGGGCAGCGGCTGCCGCCCGAAAAGTTAAACAAGATAAAATACTCGCCGAGCTTCGAGAGGCCAAACGGTCGTTGCAATCCCCGAGTGCTGTTGAAACAGCAAAACACCCGGTGGCAGCTTTTTCTCCCTCAATCGCGATTGGATTGGAACAGGAGAAGCAATCCCCGATTGCTGTAGCTCCTACCCCCTATTACCTCAACATTGTTGAACCTTATTGGAAGATCGTCCCGTGGGTTGTTGGTGGTGGTCTGGCAGTTGTGGGCACCCTGTGTGCGCTGAAATACCCCCTATTACACCAATCCAGATTGGAAAGACAACCCCCATCAATTCACGCATTGGAGTTGGAGGCAGTTCCGAAGAAAGTTACGAAAGCGATTGCGCCCCATTTAAACATTGATCGCGATCCCTTTTATATGCAATAGTTATCCACAATGGCTGAAAACGATGGTAAAATGATAGTGAATACGCTTTATAACGGCGTGGTGATATCGGGTTTCAGTATCGGGTATGCTCAACTATTTAAGATGGTCTTAGGAAGGTCCACTCCCAAATTAGAATTTACTGTGAAAGACGCCTGGCTCGTGGCCTTAGATATAATGGCCGCAGTTGCGACTCGAGATTATCTAATTAAAGCTGGAATTCTACCCTCTAATATATGGAAGTAATGGCTTCGATCGCAGTAATAGTAGGTGGTGCGCTTGTAAACGCATTGGCGTTCAGCGGTAGCAACTTTCTATTCTCGAAAATGAGAAGCTCGAACGTGGATGAGGAGCGCAAGCGTCACGATTTAGCTGTAGAACAACTCCAGCGCGCAAAGGAAGTATGGTCGAAAAAACGAACCGCCCATCTGGACTGGATCAGCGAAGAGCTTCGCCGTGAGAATCACGCCGCGCAAACTTTCCAGAACGTTGAAGAAGCCAACCGTGAGTACGCGCTGGCATATTCGCAGAAAAGTCTTGCGCCGCTGGATCCCGAGCTCAACTTTCAGATTTCTATGTACCGTCAGAGGCCCAAAAATACCGCGTGATCGCGTTCATCGTCGTGGGAATGGGTGTGGCGGGTCTCGTCGGCTACTATATCCAATCGAGATTGAAATAAGCAAAAGCAATAATTATTTTAAAACTTTTTAAATATATATATATATAGAACTATGTTAGTTGACGAACTTTATTTTGCTATGATCTATGTAGGCTACACTGCCCTTAAACACCGTTTAGCTGGCGCAAAGGGTATGATTCGTCTGGCCCAAGATTCTCTCGAGACGTGGCGCGAGGACGAAAAAACGGCCACACTTTTCGCAAAGCGGATGTTACATTCCTCCCAATCGAGATTGGATGAATTAGATTTTCCTAAGTTCCTTCAGAACTTAAACTCCAATCGTGATTGGAATCACAATTGTACTTCCAACAAAGGTTTATTATTAACGACGCAGTTACCGGACGATCTGGTGAGGGCATGTTGGAGATTGTCCGATCTATTAGAATACTTCGCATACGATGAACACGCACAAACTGGATACCAAACTATCGGTTCGCCTAGCGCGCAAGCTAGCAAACACATACTACAGCCCCCGCGGCTACTGGAAGGGACTCGCGGCCATCAAGAACCTCGCGGCGGCGACCAAGGTTTCCGAAAACGCCACCAAGGAATCGCTCACGAAGCAAGCCCTCTGGCAGATCTATTTACCCGCGCCTCACAATATTCCGCGCCCGAAATTCGACGTGCAGGTGCCGAACCAAGTTCACCAAGCAGATCTCCTGTTTGTCCCTCACGATCGCGTCAGTCGCAAAACGTACAAGTACGCACTGACAGTCGTTGACGTAGCGAGTCTCTATAAGGGGGCTGAGCCACTGGCTACGAAAGAGTCTAAGGAGGTGGCCGAGGCTCTTTCCCGAATATATAAGGGGAGTCCTCTCAATTGGCAGAATCTTCTCCAGGTCGATCCCGGCCGCGAGTTCATGGGCGCGGTCTCTCATATATTGTCTAAACACAAAGTTTCTGTCAGACGCGGCCGCGTCAACATCCACCGAGACCAGGGGATCGTGGAGCGGTTAAATCGAACCCTGGCTGAGAGACTGTTCGGTCACCAATATGCCAAAGAGCTTGTATACCCTCATACGCGATCGACGGAGTGGGTGACCAGGCTACCCTCCGTGGTCTCTGCACTGAACGGCGAGGTGACCAGATTGATCGGTAAGAAACCCGTAGATGCTATCAAGGCAAAAACTGTGTCACACAAACCATCCGCCGTCTCGCGCGGGCGCCCCGTTGGTTTAGCGGAGAAACGCCTTGCATTGGATGTTGCCGTCCGGTACCTCTATCAACCGGGAGAGCTCGAAGGCGGTCGCCGCCGTGCGACTGATCCCGTCTTTAGATTGATTGATTAATAAATCGTTAGAGAGGTTCTGTATGTATTCCGTCTGATAACACGCGTATTTTATCGTAGTACGCCGAGAGTCCTATTTTTTGTTGACAGTACGTTTTCATAACACCGTCTTTCATTTTAAATCCTCTATTTTGTGCTACATCTATAATGTGTTTTCCATCTTCTGTTGTTTCGGTTAGTACTCGTTTATATCTATCCCAATTTAAATTGTTTGTTCTCTTGGACATTCCTTTCGCAGAGTTTTTATTTACAGAATTAATTTTTTCTACAAAATAACACTTACTAGATAGCGCTATCGCTCTATCTCCACTAAATTCCATTTTGAAAAGCCCGGGCTCTCTTTCAGTCCACTAATTCCAGCCAACCATTTCTTTTTTTCTTTTTCAAACTTGTCTAGTAAGTTAGGTCTAATCAATTCCTCTATTGTTTTTCCACTAACTCCTATATACATACTATCCGTGTCCATCTGTATTAATTCAAAATCTTCTCTTTTTACGTATTTGTCTAGAAATTCGTAGTAAAATTCCAACATTCTCAATTTAGCGAGTTGATAAACCGCTATTCCACAATGGAATTGTCTCTTTACTGAGCACCGGGGTTTTTGGGAAGATATTTCGTACGCATCTCCTATCTCTTCCAAATCATCAAAATACGCGGATCTTAATGCTTTGTCAACACAGGTTTCGTCTTGTGTATATGTCGTATTTAAATGTCTCTCTGTTGCCTCTATCATTTTTCCACAACACGAGTTTCCAAATAATTTCATTATATCCGCTACTGGTTTCTTATTTGGTTCTACATCGCCTGTTCGTCTTGCGGCTGTAGCTTCTTTTGCGAACCATTCGAATGGTTTTCCACTAATATAATCTATAACACGATGAACTCCCGTTATTTCTAGACCGTGTTTTAAATACCATTTCAATAACGGTGCGTACAACAATACTTTAGTGGCGGTCATCGATCCCACTAATTTCCTTCCATTTCCTCTTGTTCTGCCAGTATCTTCCAAATATTTTATCATGTGAACCTCCTCAACGTCTACTTCTCTGTTTATAAATATTGGGGACATTTCAGAAAACTTATCTTTTAAGTTGTGTGGAGTTATGTGGGGTATCTATATGGTGTATAGTTTCTCTCCCACACGGCATATCTTTATTTAACGTAGATAAATATAACGCGTTTGCATCGTACCCCAAAACAGCCTTGCAAGGTTTGGAACCCACTCTAATATTTGAAACGCCAGCTTCGGCATATCGTGTAAATACTATTGATCGACCGCCAACTAGAGCGTCTTTCATCATTTCGTATGTTTCTTCTTTTGGTGCATATAGAGCATCCTCCGGTATAATCGTCTTCGAAGATTTTTGTTCTTTAATGGTTCCTCTCAATAAATATTGTATAGCTACTCCAGATAGTGTTACCGCATCTTTGAAAATATCCACACTCGTTTTATAAAATTCACACATTTTTTCCACCGCTTCTAGGAACGGTGCTACATCTAAATCGTTATAATATTTCAACCAATCTCTGAAAGTTTTCATATTTCTTTTCTTCGAAAATTCTACGACATTTACTTAATTCTGTTTCATATATTAACATTTTATTTTCCTAGATAGTTTGGAATACCAATTCTCTATATCAGGCAGTCCTGGGTAATCCAGTTTGTCTGGAGAATCGAACCACTCGTAAGGAAAGAAAGATTTCTGTCCTTTGCAGTCGTAGGCTTTTATCCAACTCTCGTAACTTACACCCGGTCCTAGGTAAAGTATTACATCAAGAAATCTAAACTCTGGAGTAAATATAAATATTGTTGCGTTTGCCCGTTTTTCGACCATTACTTTCTTTGTTGTTGATGCCAGTTCGCCTGCTAGGTATTTCTTTATTAAGTTTATATCGTACTTACTACTGTTAAAACCTATAGCCGGTACTTGCTCTATCCACTGTTCGATCTGTGTAACTTGATTTTTACGTAAATGTTCTGTATTAAACCCATATCTCCACCATATTTCTTCTCTTATAGCTTTTCCCCTGACTTTCAAATCTTCTACGAATTTTTCTATAAGTTTTGCAGGATCTTTATCACAAATATGAGTTACTGTTCCTGAGAAATTATCTCCTATACTAACGCTTACCGGAACGTGCTCAGCTTCGTACTCTAAACTATTACCTTGCGTTTTAAATTCTGGGTTGAGATACGCCTCAAAATCATATACTATCTGATATGGATAAAGAGTTGTGTCGCAACCGATCTTTATGTCTTTACCCGTTCTTTGGAATTCGCATTCCCACATAACTACTAGGTTGAATTATTTGCTTCTAATAAATGTATCTCTTCTCATAGTGGATGCGCGTTCTTCTTTTCTATGCTTTGCATGAATCTCACACCCGTGCCAGTAACAGCCGTGATATTGATATACGGTATTGGTTTCTGGACAGTATCCATCTACCGGAGCTCCTAAAATCCATCTTTCACCTCCGTGTCCGCACTGTTCGTGGTGAATGTGAATTCCCTCCCGCTTTTCCACAGAGTACATCCAATCGATCGCCCCATAACTGTTAGAACGTTTTGGGTAGAACGCTTTCTCGAACGACGAACGCGGGCGCTCTAAATAATTACCATCACATATTACTTTTGTCTCACCTCTCATACAATTTGGCCCGTGTCTCTTCATATTACTCGCTTTCGTGAATTTCTGCTTGCAATTATCGCAGGCGTAAATTTTAGATAGGGTTTTAAGTTTTTTTTTATCAGAAATGCGTGATTATTAAACAGTCCTATTGTCATTGGTTTATTACCTATTGCCTTATAGTGCGCTGGTACCTTTTTTTTTTCAACCACCAAACACCACCTTGTGTCGGTTGATATACTTCTATACCGATTTTAAAAAACTCTTCAACCTTTTTCAGATCTGAAAAAGGAAATGGTTTAACAACATTACTACCGAAATATTGCTTACTAAGTTCTTTCGCTTTTTTTGTACATCTGTCAGGTCTTTTCCCTGTTGTGTGCATCGCTAAACATCTGAACAGACAAAGGTCGTCATTATACTTATCTAAAGAATACATACCTTTTTTATTCTTCAACTATTCTGGAAGTTCTCCTCCTGCCGCTTCTTTGGATTGTAGTCCCAAATCTATTCCCCTATTACCCTGTATTAGCTTTACAAAAACCTCTACCCATCTTACAAACTTCCACTTTGTATTTGGTCTATCTATTTTATCGGACATTATTCGTGTTTGCTCCTTATATGAAACAGCCATTTTTTAACGGTTTTCATTGATGATAGTGGTTCGCTACCACCGAGATTTTTGTGAAATATTATAGTTATAGGTTTTCCATTTTTAGTTTCCTCCATATGTTCTAGCTTGTAAGAATATGAATATTTCAAACAAAAATTGGTTGTTAGATACGGAGTGAGTTTATCGGACATGCGTTCAGACTCGTTAATGTCAATGTTTTTACGAAAGGATAATGTAACTACCCGTCTTCCCTTTTCTACCTTTTCCAATGTTTCATCATGAGCCCCCAATATTTCTTCACCTTCTGCCACTATCGCGCGAACGATAGATTTTTTCTTATTCTCCAAATTATTTGGTATTGGGTCACCTGTGCGTCTGGAATTGGTGCTTGAAGGTTTTATTACACTAGCCCTTAACCCCGCAATACTTTCTTTTTGAATTATGTTACCAACTTCTTCTGCTAGTGAGAGGTCTTTAAAGGCTTCTCGTTTGTGGGCACGGATAAATCGCTTCATAAACGCCTCATTCTTTGTGGTGTTTATCAGCTTTGTCAACCCCCTAACTCTCAACTGTTTACTATAAGTAATCCCTAGAGATTCGGCTTCTCTTCTCAAACTTTCTATTTCTGGCGTTATCATATTTTCTGTATATATAACCTATGAAATTTATCTGTTCAATTGGACCCCTTTTAACTTATGTATTTATGACACCAATTGAACATTTATATCTCATAGTATAAATGGAGTGTGTTGCATGTTGTAATACTTTTGCACGACCGGTCAACCTGCGAAGGCATCTAGCAAAGAAATATCCTTGTGTCGCCCCACAATTTCAATGCCCCAGATGCCCTTGTAAATTCGTTAGTGCCCAAACTCTTTGTAGACATAAGCAACTGCGCTGTCAGGTGGCTAAAGGGGAACGTGGTAGACTAGAGCTGGTATAATTAGTTGCTGATCTGCGGAATAAATTAGCTATATTGGAGGAGGAAAATAGGGTGTTGGAATATAAACTATCGCGCGCGGACGCATTTTAATTGCATTAATGATTTCTAATTTTTTAGAAAAGTCAATTTCCAATAATAATTGGGACTACAAGACCACTTTTTGTCATTCAATACCACCACCAAATTTTGGTTGGTGGTGGGAGCTACAATACAGCTCAATAACGTTACAAACGTTGGTGGTATCATTTTGACTCCCTCTGTACTACTGTTTAATTTAGTGAACTAATTTGTATATTGTAATGTATGTGATTAACCACTTTCGCCATAAGCAAATGCGAGTAAAACTATTTTCGAGGAGTGAATATCGTGATGACGTGGCTCGGTATGAACCGGCTTGTCTGTATCTACACTGCTAGGAACTATAAGTACACAGACGGGTACTGTTGAATGGATTAACATGAGCAATCGAGATTATTGATTATCTGTTTTACTTGTTTCTCTTAAATTATACCCAACTGGAATAGTTTGGATTATTCAGTTGAAAGATGGTGTCTCTGTAATTTGACGAGTTGCTGGAGGCAATTGGGTAAATGCCATTAAAGTGACTATATCAGTAACTCGACAAATGTCATGCTAGCATATTTCCCATAAGTCTGGTTAGCATCTGTTTTATTGATTGGCATGTTCAACTATGCATACCAATGACTAATTGGGCACTGCAATACACACTCGCCAAGTAGATCTCATTAGCAACAGTCGGCTCTGCATGGTATGCACATTGTTGAATGCTCAGCTATGGATATAGTGACTTTAAGTGACAGCACAAGCACATTCGTTCATATGATAAATGGTATTAATGAATAGTTATTAATCAATATTGTGTGTGTGTGTAATTTCAGCTCTCTCTCTCTCTGTCTCTCCCTCGTTTCCTGCCTTCATGAATAAAGAGACGCTTAAGTGAGTTGGTGCCTTGTTGTCTACGAACCGCACACGTGAATTTAGTGGCAAGATGATAATTGTTGTATGAAGGTCAACATTAATTACAACCGTACATGAGTTGTATTTATTTGACATTATTTTCTTTGTCAGACGTGTGAATTTATTGAAATGACCCCCACCCCACCCCCCACCCCGCACACACACAACGACCCCCACATCACAATGTATATAATAATGAATGAATTATAACATGTATGTTTATGGGAATTAAATGGTATACAAGGACTACACTGATCAAAGAGTCTTCTCTAACTACGCCGGTACATAATTAGTTACCGAAATTGTTCCCAACAAAGACTCGTCAATTCAAAGGAGTATATCGCACTTTGATGGGCTATGAATCTTATGTGTCATTTTAAACTGAGCATAATGATTGTATGTATGGTCCAAGTGACCAAGCTGGTAACAGAGTAGACACTTATCATAGCTATATATCAGATGCGTAGATGGACCTGGTGCTATGCTGGTCAAAATTCCATAAGGTAATTCTTTTGGGTCATTATGAGGGGCCAGCCGCGGGGAAATTAGTCGCTATAATTGCCACGGGTGTGGTGTGCACTGGAGGGCAATGACGGAACATCACCCCGGGCAATTGTTTTAAGCTGGTGCCAACATCCGCCGTACTTTTCAGAGCCATTAATTGGCCCCGGGCACTGCGACTGAGAAGGTATGTTATACGCCAAACACAACACGTGGCTTATAGGGCTTTGCGACCAGTGTAGATCCAGATCAGGACCAGTGTAGATCCGGATCAGACCGCACAGTCTGATCAGGATCTGCACATTTCGTCATTCCATCACTGAAACACACTAACAAACAATCTATACCGTTTTCAGGCTACAGGAGTGTGCTATTTGATCAAAACCTACACTGGTTAGAAATCACACAAGCCCCATTTCTTCAGTCACAGCCACATATCGGACCAAGCTATTTATTTTTGACATCTTGTCCAATAATGTTCTGTTTATTTGACACAAGTAAGTAGATAAAAACAGTGGATTCAACCAATCAGCATATAATATGTGTGGCTTCGTTGATTTTAGATTCCACCTGCCGCATTATTAAGCGTTTATTATTCCGTAAATCCGCGGAAATACCTACATATTTCACGTCAGAATAATGAATTGCATATTTACAAACAAGTTTGTAATAATCGCTTTAAACACGGCACGATACTAATTAAATAAACAAGCAAAAATATAACGAGGAAGTTGGTGTTTTCTAATAATCTCCTTTCTCATAAATGGAGGAATAACTCGTTCTGACGTCACATCCGGTTTCGATGCGAGATGAAGTTTGTCAGCCTCGCAAAATGTGCCCGTTGCACTGGTAAATATTTACCTATACACTATGGCTTACTATGACATTTTTCAGCAGCAAGTCGTACAGAAAAAATCCCCGCAGGGGACTTAAAATTCTAGTTTTATTATTATTTCGTTCCCAATAAATAACAATTCGTTCCCACGAATTAACAATTCGTTCCCTCAATTTAACAATTCGTTCCAACGAAATAACAATTCGTTCCCACGGGAACGAATTGTTATATCGTGGGAACGAATGGTTGATTCGAGGGAACGAATTGTTAAAGTGAGGGAATGAATTGTCATTTCGTGGGAACGAAGTAGTTTTCGTAATATTGACATTATGCGGTGCGTAGTAATACGATCCGATCCTACTGAATGTGCGTCCGACCCCGAAATTGCATTTGTGAAAATATTCCAACAGATTTTCAACAGTAATATGTCCATTCCGCAGGCTCTAATTGCTATAGCCTCATGTTTGGCAAGCAAGAATATGCCATATTGGCATAAAACTCGTTGGCATGTTTACATGAAATTTTGATGTACCGTCGTTTCATATGAAATACGTTAATTCATTGAATAAATATCATTAAATCATCACCTGTGTAAGATCTTCTTATTCTTATACATTTACGTTTCTAGGGAGGGGTCAACATATGAGTCCAAATTAGGTAAAGTATATCCATTATCATACATTATTGCCCTAGTTTCTCGACCAATGATCATTTAGTCTCAATTCGTTGAATATTGCGAAGATTTCGCTAATATCTATTAAATTAATCATTAAATGTTGCAATAACTCATCAGTTATATATGGAACCACAGGCCCCACCTTGTTGACGTAATTTCACTTGACGCGCACAATGTGTACGACCGATTCAGTGTCAAACGCGTAATAGTATCGTTGTTAACAATAGGTTTATGGGCAGCGCTCCATTCTAATAGACAGGTGCCCGCGATGAGACGGGGCAACCAATAAGTTAGTGATAGTTCACATATTTAATTTTTAATAAACTTAGACTTTGCGTATATACAATGGGTTTTTGTAGATTTTGCATCTCCAATGCCTATATTATTGGAATCCGAATGCGCCGGATGACACTCTGTCACCCTTGAGTGTTTTCTATAATCCAAGATGACTACCAAAACAACACAAGCAGGTATTTGATCCTTATATGAAATCAATACATGATTCTGTAATATGTTATATGTATTAAAATAGTGCATGTACTGTATACATTATACATACCTTTTATAATACAAATTACTTTCAAGATGGCCGCCAATACAGTACCTCATAATTATTTTAACATGTTCAAATCTGAGTTGGAAATCTAATGTGTGCATTGCAATCGATAATGAATCCCATTTTGTGTTTCGTATGATGTATTAATTATTCACCCATATGCAAATTAATTGGTGTTCAAAATGGCCGCCAAATTATATTGTAGACGAATATGCGACTAGCTTAAATTTAACTTTGTTCAGCCAAACAAGGCTTACAATTGGAGTGTATCTACATGCCCTATTGTATTGGTGTTTAACTGATGACACTGATTTTCCATTATAACTTTGTAAAATTAAAGATAACGCCCACAATATCTGCCATAAATAATAATACAATTATGTACACTGTATGTTCCTCTTATTTCATGTAGTATGTTATACAATTGTAATATATTGTGCACAGCAATTATGACAAGCCTAAAAAATGGTAACGAAACATTTTTGATTCAACCACCGTATGTATCATTCAAGATGGACGCCATAACTTTCAGAATATAGTGCCGGTTTATTCAGAAACGTCTCATTGGAAGTTCAATATGTTCGCTAGTCTACAATTAATACAGCAATTCACTTTCGTAACCATAATTAAACAGTGCATTCTGCAAATGGTATCCAAGATGACAGGCAAACAGTAGGTGACAGGTAGTAAGTGAAAACGATTTATACAATCAAATATGTTTTAATATTCATTATAGAGGATTGATTTGGCTCTATAGCAATCAAAGGCGAATGTACCATTATCATATCAGATTCCATGGCTCAAGACAATGTCACATTATTGATTAAAGTTAAGCTATTCAAGATCAGTATCAGCGTGTATATTTGTCATAAATGAATGACAATTGAGTCACGTAAATTCAAAATCTGCTAGGTGACTTTTACATCCAACATATCCAAATACAAGCCCATAGGAATGCTATAGACATTCTACGACAGTTTGGTACTGTATGAACACATTTAATAATTATGTAAAGTTTAGTTCAGCAACTAAGCTCCGTCTGCGTTTATATGGTGTATAATATTCGAATGATGGCACACATCTTCCGGCATGTTATCTCTGCCATTCTACGTTTTATTAATACCGACGGCGTTGTCCACATTAACGTTGGAATAATACATACAAAATTGACATATTGGCAAAATTACTAAATAGGTATGTAGCTAATTCGTACAATATCAATCCAGCACAATGAACAAAGCATGTTACGATTTAAAGTGTAATGTTTTCTATATTATGACGACAAATACGTGTCAATAGTATATGTGACTGCGACATGGTAGCACCCTGCTGCTGTAATTATTTCTGTATGTATGGTTAGGCTAGCAGCTAAACCCTGGTTGACAGTTTATAGTAGACTAACTTATTCTACCCTAGCGCCCCGATAACGCGTCGCTCTAGCAGTGCTCCGATTCCCGCGTGCCACGATATGGGGTCGGTATTTATCTTATTCCAGTCCCGCGAGCCACGAATTTGAGGCTCGATAAAACTAGCTTTCACTCCCGCACGCCACGATATGTCGTCGCATTTGATAGGTTGTTTCGAGCGGCAATATCTGGGATTCCTGCCTGTCAGCCAATCAGATTTCGCGTTATATATATAATATAATGATTTTGTAAACAAAGGGCGCTTGAATTGAACGAATTATCCCACGTGTTTAGAAGTTATTTACAGTTAAAGTGCATCAAACATTGGTCAATTATGGCAAATCGACGACTCGATCTCGATGAAGTTTCTGTGAATGTGTTACCTTATAATGGATGTTACAAAAATAGTGTAATTATAAAGAAACTGGTGTTTATAACAATATTTGTGAGCATGGTTAAGCGGATTATTTGTCAGGAAATGCATTTGGAATTAATGTGTACATGATGTATACTGTACGTACAAAATATCATTTATCAAGTAAGTCAATCTTAATTATCCGCATGCAAGATCAGAGCTCAAGATGCACAGCGTATTTGGATAGTGTGTAAACACATGGTAGATTCTAAATAAAACAAGAATTCCGCGGAATCAAATGTCTCGCCTTGTCCCGCCGCCTTGTCCCGCCGCCTTGACCTCGAGCCTGGGCCAGAAAGCAATTTTCACTGTCCCGAACATATTATACAATTATTGACTAGTGAGCCATAGAATATCAGATTATATTCTATTGCTCACTAGTCAATAATTGTTTTAGTATATGATAATAGTCGGTATATAGCACTTACGACGTTATGCTACTAGACAAAAATGGAAAAAGAATTTGAGAAAAAAAAAACAAGAAACGAGGCCACGTTTTGTAGACTAGATGGCCGTGGCCTGCATCTCGTGCCTTGGGGCGAGGCATGGACACTAAAAAAAGAGATATAGTAGATGGAAAAACTAACCGGACACACGGACGGACGGACGGATGCCAAAATGTCGACTATATCGCGCTTTCCGCAAGCGGGCGCGACAATGATGATAAACACCCATGTGAAGTATCAAGGTAATGGGTGAAGCAGTTGCAGAGATATAGTACACAAAAAAATCAAAGTAATTTGACCTTGACATTGGGCACAGGGGCCGCACGGTTGGGGGGTAGAATGAAAATATGGATGATGATAAACACCCATGTAAAGTTTCAAGGTAATGGGCGAAGCAGTTGCAGAGATATAGTATAACGAAAAACTTTAACCAAAAAACTTTAACCAGACGTACGTTAAAAAGTTAACGTTGAAAATGGCTAAGTCAATTACGTAGAAATAATAGGTGAAGGTAAACAAAATGGTCACATGTTGGATAGTTGTATGTGGTGGGCACCCCTTGGTTATGAAGCTGTGAAAGTTTGGTGGTCCAAGGTGGTACAGTACCAAAAAAATGGACTTAAACACGAAAACTTAAGATTGTAAACGCGAAAAGTTAACATTGACTGCGCGGAAAAAATGGGTCAAGTTCAAAAAGGTAACATGTTGGATAGTGATATGTGGTGGGCAACCCTTGGTTATGAAGCTGTGAAAGTTTGTTGGTCCTATGTGTTACAGTAACAAAGAAATGGACTGAAACACGAAAAGTTAACATTGATTGTGGACGTCGCCCGCCCGCCTGGCTTTCGCCAATCCAATTGCGTGGATTTTTTTTCCAAAAAAAACCTGGCTAAAAATGGAAAAAAAGTTTAAAAAAAAAAAAGATTAAAATGATTTTTTCTCAAAAAAACCTGGCTAAAAATGGAAAAAAAGTTTAAAAAAAAATAAGTTTAAAAATTAACAAAAAAATAATGCTCGCTACTGGAGCCCAGACTTTTTATAATAGTCCTATATTTATCTACATATCATACCTGCACAGGTCCACATATTGCCACAATATTGTCAACACAGTTTACGGAAATGTAATACCCAGGTATAATTATTTACCTGTATAAATTACCTGTAATAATTTAGCTGGACATTTAGTGGTCAAGCTGGAAATTTGCACATGCTTGCACATGCAGAAGTGTTCAACTGGAGAAGGCTATTGTTCTCTCTACAGGTAAGGTGTACAGAGCGCACGAGAAAACGGGTCTTTATGCATTAAGGTTCCATACAATCAATTACGTGATGCATGAAATTAAAAAAAAATAAGGAATGAAGCAAGCCACAATAGGAGTTGGAATCTTGTTCCCACACCAAGCCATGCCCAGTTAGGGCCACTCTAAGTCAGATAGTGATAAGTATGTGCACACGCAGGCATCACTATTTGGTGTATTAAAAACGGCCGGTGTTTTGTATGAATAGTCTAACTGATGCGAAAATGGCTTCATTGGAGTTATCGTCAAGTCTTCTGTTACTATTGAGCATAGTGTGGAGGGTGGGTTGGCAAAAAGTTTGTATGTCGTCTATTAGTTGGGCTCTATGTGCTCCATATTGAGTGCAGTGGTATTTGTTTTTATTTTGGTTTTACAACAACTAAGTGATGGGGCGTTCCGTCTGTCCCAGATAGTGGATGGTAGAAACGAGTTATAAAGGGACCGTAAAATCTGTATATTCTCAGGGTTTCGTAAATTGTAACGGGAAGTATCTGTTTCCGGTGAAAGAACACCGACCAGGTAACTGGGTGAGATCCCATTTTTCATTTTGTAAAATAGGGACAATTTATGGGAGTGACGTTTATTTTCTAATGTTTCCCAACAGGTTTCTGTATATAAGGACTGGATTGAAACAAGCCGAGTGGCACCTGTAGCGATACGTGCTGTTTCAATCTGAATTTTTCGACGGCATCCTTCTCATACTGGGTACAATTATCCCAAACGACATCCGCATATTCTAATACCGGTCTAATAAAAGTAAGATAAATTATTTCAAGGGATTTTCTATCTAGTATGTATTTTAATTTTCTCATAATATTGATCCTACGCCATGCCTTTCCGGTTATGTATTTTATGTGTTGGTGCCATGTTCCCTCGTTGTTGAAATATATACCTAGATGGTTATGACTATCAACTTCTGAGACATTAACATTATTCATGAGGATTGGGGGATGTACTTCTCTATTACGTTTACGTGATATAAGTAGTGATTCAGTTATCCTTGGATTAAATGATATAAGCCAGGTATTAGACCAGTTAGTAATTATATCAAGATTGTTGTTTATAGTCCTGTATGCTGTTGCAGGAGAATCAACAATACGATATAAACTGGTGTCGTCTGCGAAAAGTCGAATATTAGAGTTTATGTCCGTAACAATATCGTTTATATATAATAGAAATAACATAGGACCGAGAATAGATCATTGCGGGACACCAGCCTTAATTTGGTTCCAGTTAGAATAAACACCTGATAATACAACCCTTTGTTTGCGATTATTAAGATAACTTTTAAACCTGTCGTGAATATTATTAGTAACACCTGCGGCTCTCAGCTTCAAAAGAAGACTTGTATGCCAAACTCGATCAAATGCTTTGCTTATGTCGCAGAATACCACACTCACCTCTTTCCCTCGTCTTATGCATGACAAAATGTATTATAAAGGAAAGTCAGTGGGTTCACAGTTGAGTCGCCAAGTACAAACCCGGACTGTAATGGTGTTAATATATTATTGTCATTAAAATTATTGTACAAATACTTGAAAACCGCCTTCTCAAGAACTTTACTATCAGTGTTGAGCAGGGAGATGGGACGATAATTCGAAAGGAGTGAAGGATCGCCAGCTTTAAATATCGGGCAACATTGGCCTCTTTCCATACGTCTGGAAATAGTCCACATTCAATTGATTTGTAAACTAGGTCTTTTAGGGGAGTTGCTAATTTGTACTTTATTTCTTTAAGTATACGATTATTCACGCCATCTGGTCCAGAGGCTTTACCTATGGGCAAATTAGAAAGTATTGTGTGTATTTCTGTTTCGTTAAGGGTGATATATTCAAGTCTACTGGCTATTGCATAAGGCGTTACTATGGGTGAAGGAACAGGTTCTTATAAAAGAGTTTGATCACGGAAAAAGTTATTTAAAATGTTAGCTTTCCCCGTGTTATCGTCGATTATTGATCCTTTATGTTGAAGTGGTGGGATTGTTTTATTTTCAATCTCGCATATAAAATGTTTCAAAGTAGACCACCAATCTTTTGGACGGAGTTGACCTGATTTTAATTTGTTACTTATCCCAGTGTGGTCATCTTTCTTTGATTTCCGAATTGCTGAAATAACATCATTCCTGAAACTTCGAAATGTTAACCAATGTTAATGGTTATTAGATTGTTTTGCTTTATAATATAATCGTTTCCGCTTCCTGATCATTCTCTTAATAGTAGTGGTTATCCATGGTAAATCAGATTGTCGAACAAGTATTTCTTTGTTAGGTATATATTCTTTGGAAAGAGACATGACTTTATTAATTACATTATGGGCGTATTCATTAATATTTTCAGATTTTAGGTTGTCCCAGTTTTTGGTTGATATTTCTCTGCCTAACATGTCGTAGTCTCCAAGCTCATATTGCCCTATTTTGCTCTTAAACGGTTTAAATTTGTGCTTCGAATATTTTAGAAGGCCGTATATAGGACAGTGAAACCGTGTCTCTTGTGGCAAAAATGGATCTCCTACTCCGCTGCTAACGATGTTGTCTGTATTTGATACAAACAATAAGTCGATGATTTATTCAGAATGCTCGGTGAATCGAGTTGGAGAGGAAATACACTGCGACAGTGAAAACTGAGTACAAACACATGTCAGATGAATTCTGCAATTTGCCTATCAGTAACTTGCTGATTTTTAGCAAGAATAGGATTTCCTTAATGTCACGTACTCTATGTAGCCAAGGTCCAGTGGGTTAGCTGAGCGAACAGTAATCATTGTGAACACAGTTTCATAAAAACAAAAGGGGACTTTACAATACCTATATTTGGGTATACTAGAATATCGAAACTCCCATAACTGGCACGGAATGGTCCCCTGCATAGTTATTGATGGGACAGCGGCTTCTATCCAGTTTACTGTCCACATATGAGCAGGTATTTCCAATACATGTTTCGATTTGCGATAAGATCGGATCCAGTCGTCAACATCAACAGAGCCAGAAACGCTATGATAAAATCATTGTAGGTTTAAAATTAAAACAGCTAAACATTGGCGACCTGATTGGACTCCATAAAACTGTTGAGATCAGTTGCAATCTGCTAGCGCAATGTCAGTTCTTACAGGCTGCAGATGGTACAGCATATCGCCGTAACAGACGCTTTCTCATGAAGCAATGGATTAATGAGTATTTACCTTTGCAATGCAATATACAATACCATAATATACACTTTATTGGATAAAATGGATGATTTGCCATATTTTATTCTTATTTTAAAGGAAAACACATGTGCTGACCAAGATATCATTTGAAGAAAGACAGCTATATGTCACAACAACGTGATACATGTACATGTAAATACGTAATACAACGATAGGTAATATATGTAAATCCTTGTATGTGACACACTTATTTTCAGAGGCCATTTTGAAGAGAATGGTGTCTGGTACCACATTAAGCAATAGTCTCAACAGTGTGTTTTCATTGTAATATGAGTATAACCAGAATAAACATACAAACTATCACCACTGCATTAAACATATATACTAAATATTAGATTGTAAAGTTTAAATGGCGGCCATTTTAAAACTAATATGGCCATCATTTTAAAATATACTGAAATAATTATGCCAATATTTCTTATCCATAATAAATAATAATTAAAAACATAACATATAACGTTGACGTTAAATAGGAATTAATTTCAATGGTGGCCATTATGAAGCTCAAAATGGCGGCCATTTTGAAGTTCAAAATGGTGGCCATGCGGCACTTAAAAAAAATGGAATCAACTTAAGTTTTGTTATATGTTGTATATATATATATTTTCAAGCAGACACACACGTTCCAATTACAATATCATTTGAAAGAACATAACTACAGCCACAGAAATACTAGAATATGTAACAAATCTTTGATGTGGCGATGTACATAACACACTTTGTTTCGGTGGCCATAAAGATTGCTCGTAGCACAATACCGGTTAGAAATAATCTCGGCTGACTGTGTTCAAAGAAATATGAGAATAACCAGAACGAAAATACAAAATCTTACCTTGACATTCAAAAATGTAAAATAAATACTGGATTTCCAATTTTTAAATGGCAGCCATTTTGAAAAACAAAATGGCTGGTATCTCAAAATGTATTTAACTCATTCTGCCAATATTTCTTGTCCATAATAATGTGTTTTCCGCTGCAAAATCACCACAAATAATGACTTTGACCTTGAAATATAAATTTCAATGGTGGCCATTTTGAATTTCAAAATGGCGGCCATATGGCTTATATAAAAAAAGTGGAACTGACCCGAGTTTTGTTGTATGTGGTTTATAGATGAAAAACAACCTTGGATCAATCAATGTATCAAAAAAATTCACAAACTCTAAAATAACGACATACCAGTATAGTCTATAGGTATCAATTATCACAATGATTACCTTTTTACGTGCCTTATTTTGTTGTCTTAAATTTCACTATAATTGCAGTTGTGGGTATGGAGATACAGTTTTGAAACAAGTGTTGCGTTTTCAAAGTGGTTAAGGATATATTTTGGAAATCCAATGTACATGTACTTCTATGAATTATAAAAATAGGAGTATCACCTGGATTCCCAGTTTTCTTGGAAAACAATCTCACACTTCAAAGTTTCATATTCGTCATCATCGGCACGTATCTAGTACATATGAGACGTGTGTTACGTGTGTGTATAAATCTGAACGGGCGAAAATTAACAAAGTATACTTACATTTCGTTAAAGTTCGTTCTTTCCATTGTACGACGCGCACAAATCAAAATCAAGAACTTTACATTTCGTTCCTTCGCGTTCACCATATTGTTTTGAAACTATTTAGGATTGAAAGGGTTAAGGAATGTACATTTCCTTTCTTGGCTTCTATACCGCTCTGGGAAGAAGCGAACAAATCGATGAAGGAAAGTTTGAACGCGAATGAACGAATATGTGAGTGTGACATATTTAAAGGCATAGACAAATTTATTTTTTATATTCGTTTCTCCGTAACCGAGATGGGCATAGTACGGTGGGCATAGTACGTCACCCGCACCTGATTTTGGACCCGTTTCCATCTATATTTTCCAAAATATCTTAACCACTGATGGGGCACTTGTTATGCGATACATGTAAGTGCAAATAAACCGTGAAATGGCATAGTAAATATATAGCATATAGCCGTTTTGGAGTTACATGTATTTTGAGAAAACTGACTTCAGGTAAGTTTTCTCGGAATAACTCCGAAACGGCTACGAAACGTTTAATCTACAAGTTACATAGACTAATACGGTATTCAAGGGAAAGTGCTCGCCTGGTTTGAACATGTTCTGACTGATAGAAAGCAGAAGGTGCTTGTAAGCCATCCTGCACAGCTGAAATATTTAGCGGTGTACCGCAAGGTTCTGTCATATGTCCATTACTGTTCATTCTCTATGTAAACGAGCTTTTAGAGACTATTCAGTCAAACTTTATAATGTTTGCAGACGATTCTAAAATCATCTACAAGTTCTGTGATAATTTTAATATTATCCCAGACGACTTAAACACCCTTCAAGAATGGTCAAGTAAATCGCTAGAACTTAAATTTAATGCAGACAAGTGCAAGACAATACTACACTTTGGTTCTAATAATATAAACCATAAATACACTTTAAACACTATCGGAGTAGACACTGTTGAAAAGGAACGTGACCTCGGGGCGATACATACAAGCGATTGTAAACCAAGTGAACAATGCGCAACCGCAGCAAAAAAGCGCAACACAGTGTATGTGGAGAAAAAACATAGATTAGGGTAGTTTTATTGCCATACATACTTCATATGTTCGACATCATTTGGAATACTGTGTTCATAAATAAACGATATGAATGCGATCAGTAAGTCTTTATTCAGATACTGCTACCAATAAAAATGCACAGTCACACACTTGTAATATCCAGATAACAGACCAAGTTTGATGTAGCACATGTATTTTTATAGGTGTGTAAAAGCCAAATTGTACAATGTAATACACCAACATGTGCTTATTATGTTATAACTACAGCATATGGTGTGATTTACCCTGCTGGCAGCATAAGCATAACGACGTATTGAACACATATATATGGTTTATTTGTGCAAGTAGCTATCGGTTTATTAGTAGTTTTTCATAGAACGCCTATATTCTCGTGAATAGTTACAGGCGTTCTATAATTACAATCGGTCGATGGGCCGAATGGGGTTCGCTGCGGGAAACTTCGTAAAATGAAAGTGTGCCAATACCAACAAGCTATATGTTAGTTCAATATTGAAACATGCTAACACCTGTAAACATTGATAGGTTATATTAAAATAATAATACGCATGTAATTTGCAAAAAAATAGCTTACAAATGAAATTTAGTTTAAATAGATTATCCCGTATGGAGCCTCATTTAGAACCTCTGATACATATATAGTCAATATTTGAACCTTTTTACTAAACGCCATAGTGTCATGTGTCCAATTTATTGGACACAGGACACTTTTTTTTAATGTAATATACCAACCAATAACAAATTTACGTTTAAAAAGTCAGCTATTTGTTGTTAAATGGGATTGTATTTTCATTGTGACGTCATACTATATTTCGATTGTCCTGCCAAACGCGTAATAATACAATGATTGGTCATATTGCCATTACACGTACTGCCATCGTGATTGCTGTCTTCATTGTTGATAAGCTCTAAATACGGAAATACAGATACTCATTGTGTACTCAACGATTTGTGAATGCTACAGACGTACATTTCTGCAAATTTGCTAAAGTTGAGAGGACAATACGGCGACAGCCAAGAGGCATCAATAATTGACCTATATTTTACATAAGTCTACTACTACTAGCTGCCAGATACGAAACATTCGTTTCAGGTAGGAATTATTTCTTTATTACTGTTGACCAATATTTGAATCGTGCTGACTTCGACAGCACTTTTAAAACCACAGGGCTACACAAAAATAATTCCATTGTATTCAATCTAACATGAATTCAAGTCGTGGTGGATATTCAACATTGCCTGTGCATGTGCCGAGTCATTGGTTTTCGCGACCAATGTTGTTTCCACAATTGTTGTTTAAATAGCTAATTTCTAATTTATGGTGCATCTCGGACTCTGTGTGTTTGTGGCACCTCGATACTTGTAGATTCACTTTGAATATATGTTTTCAGTCCAACAAGTCGATTCATTATCTATTTAGGCTGTTATCTGTTATCTATTGTCTATATAGGCTTTTAGCCACTTAAAAAAGACACTTCTTTCATTCCCCCCCCCCCCCGAGAGTCAAATGTGTTTATAAAAACTGTAACAACAGTGATGAAATAATTAAAAAATTGAGGTGTGCGAATCCAGGTACACTGCATTTGCACAGCGGTGAATTTCCCCCGAAATATCATGAATATAGGCCGGTGCAGTATTTCTATTAAGTAAGTGTACCCGGCTTCGCACCGTGTATGTGGCTTTGCACACACCAATATTTTACATGTCTGATTATTCATGTTGTTTTCTTAAGACAAGTGTTTTCAGAAAGTCACGTGTTTACACGATTTAGAAAACTATCACAACAGTGACCAAACAAGTAAAAAAATTGAAGTGCATGCAGTATTTGTATTAAGTATTTGTATTGCAGTGGGTGGGTTGGGCTTCCTAAAATTTATTTGTACACAGGGTACCCATGTTTGGTCTGTGGTGGTGATGAGGGACTTCGTTGCTTCATTGGGGTGACCTCACGAAATATGGGCGGGGGTGGAGACTGTATGTTTGTTGGGATTACAATCGTGTCTGTTAATTCTGCGCACCTAATAATAATTTTCGTGAAAATGTCCATATTCTGTCTAAATTCCCTGAACATTCAAGGCAGTTCTTAGCCGAGATAATCACGGCTAAACAGATGGCTTTTACTATTTCATCTGTCGTCTATTATCTGTATCCGCCTAGCGGAGACCCAGCCAAATTTGATCAAAATATCAGTCCATTTTGTCCTTGAGTTTTGCGAATAATACGGGAATAAAATGATAACC
Organism: Conchocele bisecta; assembly: GCA_029237695.1. Lineage (NCBI taxonomy): Eukaryota > Metazoa > Mollusca > Bivalvia > Lucinida > Thyasiridae > Conchocele > Conchocele bisecta. The sequence continues at coordinate 76,247,101 of CM055274.1, read as the reverse complement.
AATGTCGGTATATTTGCATGTGTATTATTGGTTTATGAAGCTTTTTTTAACGGATCTGTTGTTGATCTATTAATTTAGTAAGCAGGACCACTAATCATTTTGACCATGTTCTGAATAACTTTTTACCAAACTATCGGAATGGGATAAAATTGTGACTTAGTATACCGTTAATCAGCTGATTTATTCCAAAATCAACATAATTTATTCTGACGTAAGCTGGGCAAAACATTACGTGAATTGTGCATTAGCCGGTGCGCAGAATTAGCCGAAATGACATTTTTTATATTCATATTAAATATATGTTGTTGGGTTACCATAAATGAGAAATTCCACGACTTGCTACTAAATTTCTCTGTTTCGCACTAATACAATTAGCTTACCATATTCTTGACACTTTTCTAAATAGATGCCCCTTCAGTTGTATGTTTTATTCCGTGAAAAGAAAAAATGTAAATGTAAAGCTATATTTACGTCATGTAAATGTTTACGTAACGGAAATTAAATTTCTGAGACCCCTGGTCCCTTGAAGTGGAAATAAAATTAAAAAAATGACAAGAACAATTGGCTATACTATTATAAATGTAACAACTGGACTGTCACCCAATGGAATAAACACAGTTTAATGAATTATTGGTTCTACATCGAAACTAGAAAAACGACACCAATATGTACAATAAAATATAGAATCACTGATGTCTCATTATTATTGAACCATGTTATTGTAGTTGCGAACAATAACTCTTGCAATCTACTCCTGTACCGTCTGTAGCAGAGTTACTATTCCATTCATACATGTAGGCTTCCTCTACATAATAGCTAATCAGATCTGATTTACACTTTAGTTGTTAATTGTGACACAATTTGTATATTTTCCATCTGAAAAAAAATATTATAAAAGTAATACGTATGGATCACGATTTGCCTGGTTTGGCCCTCAGGTACGTTTTCATCTTTCGCTCTTTCTGTTACCTGGGAGTTGAATTGGGTTATTGCCCATTATAGAAGTAGTAAGATTATTACTGATCCTACTGCTTTTGGGAGGGGCCATGTGATTCTGGTGTGGCGAGGACCTGGCATACGGTATCAGGATCATCCTGATTTAAGGGCTGAGTATATAGTTCTTTTATTGTAAATATTCAATTCTGATTTTAGGATTTTCCCCCCATTTGTACATGTACTTGAACATGTACTTGTACAGGTAATATATGGGATTTATTACTAAACCCATTGACCCGGCCTTAAATGACCGCATCTGTTGATAACTTGATAGGCCGTTAGACCCCAACAAACAAATAAATGATATACGTAGGCTTCCTCTACAGAATAGCTAATCAGATCTGATTTACACTTTAGTTGTTAATTGTGACCTAATTTGTATATTTTCCATTGGAAAAAAAAACTATTATAAAAGTAATACAAAACTTTACGTGGGTGGTGGTCGGGAGAACGAGACGACGTAAATTAACGGTAGTGGTTCCTCCATATAGGAATCACTATTTGCCTGGTTTGACCCTTCAGTACATTTTTATCTTTGGCTCTTTTGTTACCTGTGAGTTGAATTGGGTTATTGCCCATTATAAAAGTACATTGTAGTAAGATTATTACTTATCCTACTGCTTTTGGGAGGGGCCAAGTGATTCTGGTGTGGCGAGGACCTGGTATCGGACCAGGATTATTCTGATTTCAGCGCTGAATATATAGTTTTGTTATTGTAAATATTCAGTTCTGATTTTGGGATTTTCCTCCCATTTGTACATGTACGTGAAAATATACGTGTACTTTTTCTTTTTATATGAAACGTGAATTTCGTCACTGATTTAATCAGGGGCGATAACCGTGTTTCCATTAAAGGTTAATGGAAACTATATTCTGTCTGCTTAGTTTTGTTATGTGCACTATGATCGTACTTTATAATGTGTCAATAAAAATATTTGTTCGGGTGACACATTTAATTGGTATAAATAATTTAAAAATGTCATGTCTCATTTGCATATCAAAATAGCCTGATACCACCACGAGTCACTATCAGTAAAATCAATATTACTAAATGATTATATGTGTATAGTGGGCCTGCACTCGTAATTTTTAAAACTGGCGGAATACATGTACCGTAGTTACACAATTATACACTTATTTAATTCTTATAGGCAAACTGTTATGCAAACAGGTTGAAGTACATTGTAACGGACCGAGGTCTATAAATACATTAAAGCGTCCATAAACGAAAAAAACACACATATATATACCTCGGTCCGTTACTTCAACCTGTGGATGGGGACCCCAACTTTAGCTGGTACATGTAATTTGCGAACCAGATCTCTTATTCACTATTCTGCAGAGGAAGACTATGAATGGAAACGTAACTCTGCTACGGACAGTACAGTTGTAGATTTCAAGAGTTACTGTTCACAACTATGAACAATGTGGCTTTACTCGCTTACCACATTTATCCAAGTGTTGTGAGTTTGATGCCCGGGTGGGATGTAGTTCTCTAAGCACTGTTTCATGTTGGAAAGTTGCGGAGTCATTTGCTGAGTAATGGTTAATACTGGTAAGAAATTCAATAAAAGGCTAACCATGTACATAATAGTGTTTGATTGTTTGTTTCAGGGAAGCCGTCTACAGATCTTAGCCATCTGGATTATTCGTCGAGCCTCTTCAACTTCACCCTGCAGTCGAGGCAGACACCAGCAGGGCTATTGAGATAGTATATGGGCGGTTTCAGAAGAAGCAGATAAGGCTGAAGTTGTTTCTCATTCTGCTGTTGAAGGACAAAGGCCACCAGAAGAATCGCTGCCCGAAGACACTACTCCACCTGGGCAACAAGTTGCCAAACACTCGCGAAATGGGAACTGATCCAGTTCCTGACCTACACGAAGCAAAATATAGTGTCGCCATGACAGACTGTCATCATCTTAAGATCAGCGACATCTGAAAATATACCCTCGAGGAAGAGCTTGAGAAAGACAAGTTCAGTTACAAAAAAAATTAACCATTTAACCGGAGTACCATCCATGCCAGCGGCAGTTTTTGTGTGGTTCTTAACTCTGATTTCTGCTCTAATCATCTAATCAACCTGTTGAAAGGATGTGTCGTGAAGACATGTTACTTCTTGTGTTGATGGAATTGAGAATGAATCTTATTCACACAAATCTGACTTGTGCAGTTTTAAGATTTGTCAATATTTTTTGAATCGGTGACTCATTCTTGTGGGTGGACAGAATGACAATTGTACATTTCTGATTATGTGACACTCGAAGGACTAGATATTGAAATGGTCAGAAATATATTTACTATGCTTTTACACATATGTGGCTGTGACCTCAGGTTGAAGTAACGGACCATGGCCTATAAATACATTAAATATACCTAAGAGCATCAATAAGTGAGAGAAAAATAAGCTAAACAAAATGTATTTACTCCATGTGTGATATATGGGAGTAAATAATTTGTTTAGCCTATTTTATTATTCACTTATTGATGCTTTTAGGTATATTTAATGTATTTATAGGTATTGGTCCGTTACTTTAACCGGTGGCTGTGACTGGAGAATGTGGTTTATGGGATTTGTGACCAGTGTAGCTCCTGATCAAATAGTACACTCATGTAGCCTGATAATGATATGGCTTGTTAGAAGCATGATGGAGATTTCATTGATGCAATGGTGAACAGTGCAGATCCTGTGCGGATATGTGTATCTACACTGATCGCAAATCCCATAAGCCCCATTTCTCCAGTCACAGACACATATTTGAGCAAATTTAAAAATCCTACCGCCAACCTAGAGTGATTAGCATTTAAGGTATTGCATTCAATCTTTGATTCATATTTCTGTTTAACGTCCACAGTCTATAAAGTCTATATTTGGTTGGTTTCACATGGTTTCAGTTATCTTCGCAATAAAGGATTTTACTTGAAACATCCAGAATAGACCAAAGACAAACTTTGTAGACTTTCGAAGGGAAACAAAAATTTACGAATTAATGATGTATTTTTGTGCTATTATCATGATTATAATTGAAATCAATGCCCAATGGTCAAACTTGTAACAAATTACATGTGTACAATAAATTTCGACTTCGAAATTTGACTTCGAATGAAATGGTGCAATTGGTTGATATTGGTCATTTGCAGTGCATGATGTGAGAAACAACATATTGAGGCATCATCTGTAACACAGTGCCTTCAATCATGATTCATACCAGGCATACAAAGTATATCGAGGTGTATATAGTTTTTGTATTTTCGTCCATCCGTAAGATTTGCGTTAAAGGTTTTTGGGTACCCATTATATCTGCAACCGTAAATCGCATTGAGTTGAATCTTCATATACTTCTTTATCGTCATCCATATTTTTTATACTGTAGCACACCGATGTGGCTTTCCTGCACAAGGTCAAATTACTTAAAGTTTTGAAATATTTGAATCAAACATGTCAAAGTTTTAAGTACACAATGTCTCTGCAACCGCAAGTCGGGTTGACTTGAAACTTCATACATGTATATATACTTCTTTATGAAGTTAGAAGATCAATATTCTTTCTATAGCCCTGGTGGGTGCATGTGATGGGTAATTTAACAATCGCAATTCATCCTTACCGGAAATCCGACTGGAGACCTGGTTTGGCCCTCACATACGTCTTTGGCATTTTGTATGTGACAGTTGAATCTGGTTATATCTCTTGTGTGAGTATTACGATTATTCGTAATCCTTTTTTAGGGAAAGGGGCCAAGTGACTTTGGTGTGGTATGGACCTGGCATCAGGTCAGGTTATTCTAATTTCAGGCTGACTATATTTTTCTCGATGAAATTATTCCGTTCTGATTTTGGGATTTTCCCCCCAATGCAGCAGGTTAATACAGGATCAAACCCGTTTGCCCAGCCTTATATGACCTGCTGTTGATAGGCCGTTAAACACCAATAAACAAACAAACAACTTTGGCATTTGGTATCCGACAGTTATATCCTTTATGTGAGTATTAGACCATAGCTGTTGATAGGCCGTTAAAACACCATTAAACAAAACATTATATAGCCCACTCATACGGCTTTCATGCACACAGTGAAGGTGAAATTACTTTGAAACTTGCTTTAAATGTTTTGAAATATATGCGTTAAAGTTTTAAGTAAACAATTTCTCTGCAACCGTAAGTCAGATTGAATTGAAACTTCATATATTTGTCTATCAACAATCAACATCCATATTTTCATTTTATAGCCCATGCATGTGACTTTCATGCCCAAGGTCAAGGTCAAATTGTGTTAAATGTTTTGAAATATTTGCGTTAAAGTTTTAAGTACACAATTTATCTGCAACCGTACGTATATTGGATCGACTGGAAATGTCACACTTCTTTATCAACAGCCATATTTTCATTCTATATCTCACCTAAGCGGCTTTCATGCCAAAGGTCAAGGCCAAATGACTTTGCTACGGCCGCGGGTATGTGTGAGACCCCGCTCACTTGCTCTAGTCCTTAAAAGCAAGAATAACATATCTTACCATACTGATTTATTTTGTTTTTTTCGGATACATGTACTGATTTTGTGTCCCGAGCATAACTGGAATTCCTTTTTGTATATTTATCACAACTCTTGCCTCACTAATATTCCAGTGTTCTCCCTTTTGTTTTTTCACAGCATTGATTTTGTATCTGGCACATGGCGATATTTCAAATTTGACCTAATATGGTCCTGATATATATCAAATCGAAGGTATCGTGGGTATTGTCAAAATCGGATGATACATCATACAAGATGGCCGCCCGACAGGTCATCCTTTAATTATAGATTTCGTCTTCTTCTCATGTACCGTTTGGCCGACGCTGGTCAGACTTCACAGTTGCGGTGCGTGGGTGAAGCATTTTCATATTTGTTAAAATGGAGGTTGTCATATAATCCAAGATGGCCGTTGTAGAAAATTTGGTAAAATTCTTAAAAAAAATCATATCAACCATGTTAATTTTGCATTATTATTATTTAAGCTTGAATTGCCACTTTGATATCAAGGGCGATAACATTGACTCTTTAAAATGTTAATGGAAACAACTATTTATTCTCTCTATTTATCTTTTGATGTGCAATGATCATATTTTGTAACAAGTCAATACAAATATTTATTCAGGTGACACATTTAGTTGATATAAATAATTTAAAAATGACCTGCCTCATTTACAATCAAAATAGCACGATGATACAACCTATCAGTAAACCTAAGATTACTAAGTGAATATTTCTGTGTAGCGGGCACTCGTATTTTTTAAAACTGTTGGAATAGTTACACAATTATACTTATTTAATATTTAATTCCTATAAAGAACACTTTGTGCCAAACAGATGGGACCCAATTCAAATCATGATTTGCAACTTTGCTGAAGGATGTCTGGCACCCAGTCATTAAGTGCAAAGGCTTGTCTTATCAGCTCATTCACAAACACCACATCATACAAAACACTTGTCACATGGATTCACCAGTGGGTGTACAGTACAAAGTCCAGTGACATGGTGTGTAATTGCATTCCGTAACATTTGGTCAGGTGTGTATTTTTTTACTTTAACCTACGTTTTCTGGGGGAAATAACTACCTGTATAATATATGTGAAAATCACTACAATGGAAGAAATTGAATGTATGTTCTCGCACCCCCTTCCAAACTCCATTCACAATTCACACCCCCTCTGCATGAATCTGGATACTCCACTGCAGTGCAAAGTCGCAGAAACATTTTTGACATACAGCCGTTTGAATGTGTACTTGTGTGTGTGTAATATTTCTCAGACTTTTTCAAGGCAATGATTTCGATGTAATGTATGACCTGTCGTGAATTTCACTCACAAGTTCATATTGGTGCTTGTAGGAGTATTTGATATCCAGTTTACATTTTCTATGGCTTTCACATTCTGTAAAACCGTCTGGAGTTTCGACAATGGAAATGGAGAAATGGCAAACATTTTCATGTGTCTGAATGTGGATTATTTCTGGCACTCATATCTTTGGCTTATAACGTCGTTCAAATTGTACTGCGTCAATTTTATCGAATTTAAGATTGCATATTTCATGACTTTCTTCAAAACGCCAGTTTTAGAAGTTGATGGTTTTAGGATTTTGATATCATGCACTGCAGTGCCGGTGATAAGTCGCTAGGTGGCGTTGCCAAGTCGGACTGTTGTACTGTGCGGACTCACCGAAACAAACCGCCAGTGGACGCGTTACACTATGTTTGCAATGTAAACTCCTGGGTAAGTTTATAGATCGCGGCTCAGTCAGCGTGCGACTAGATGTCGGTTTTTTTTGTTAGTGGAAAGTACTAAAATTGGGAAAATTGCGCCATGTCAATTAAAGGTGGTGCAGGATGTTGAATGTAATATCTTTATAATGGAAAGACAGAGTTCAATGAAACATAACGCAGTAAATGCTTAACAGGTTGCCAATTAGTATCCCCTCGCCGATAGGCAAGAGCTGGTATATCGTTAGTCCATGTACTGCGTATGTATGTACGTACGCTAGTAACACCTTTCATTTTTCAATAACTTGTGAACTGCTTCCACGATTTTGATATTATTTGACCATAATGTGTGTCTATGGATGGAGCATGGTTTAGCATATGAGTAGACTCATATGACCCACGTTCGACCGCCCAAGGTCACGGAGTACTTTTTATTATCAAGGCTGCCAGCGAGGGGATTAGCTTCGTTTAATGATGCCAGTGCGAGGGGATTAGCTTCGTTTAATGATGCCAGTTCTTGCATTATGGTATAGCTTGCTTTAATCTAACAATTTTCTGGTTTTGACGAAGAATCGGTTTCCATGGATGTGAATATAAATCTAAAGAACGTGAATGTATGGTGTGTACATATCATCGAACCGGTATGTCACTTCTATGGTGTGATACATATCATCGAAATCCGTCCGTTTGCTTGGAAAAGTTTCAAGAAAATTTACTGTAAAAATGACGTCACAGAATACGTCACGTCGGAAAAGCAGGTTCGGAAACCACTGATCCCATACCCTGATATCTATAACTTTACATGCTACTTGCAAACATGTAGTTGGCCTCAATAATAATAACATACACTCAAAGCGTTCTTTTATAACATGATCATTCATGTTATAATTGTTCTTGTTTATTTTATTTCCATTGACTTTACATGGGGCCACAATAAGGGTACAGCAACCTTACAGATAATTATTCACTGGATGCATCAACTTTTGTTCAGATACATGTATATAATACTACAACCACACGCGGTCATAACATGAAATTAAATAATTACAGTTGAATAAATCATTGCTAGCGAGGATAAATTTGGTTAGTATTCGTGTCATCAATCACCGGAATTCACTACCGTGGATAGTCATTGAATGATGCCAAAACAACACACTCCTTGAATACTTACATAAATCGATATGGGACATTAGAGGTTTGCCTATACATCAAACTTCCATAAAACATGTAAATGTAAAGGGCTATGAGGATTATATCATCAGCAGACACTATCATCATATTGGTTTCAACGTTCATCCACCATTACCCAACGTATTGATTGGCAGTATTATACATTTTATATCAGACGTAGATGTCCACACTGATATCCGGGGCGATAACCGTGTTTCCTTAAATATTAACGGACATTACTATTTAGTATCTGTATTATTTTTTGATGTGCAATTATCATTCTTTATAATATGTCGAACATATTATTTGTTCAGGTGACTCATTTAATTAGTATATTGCATATGAAAATAGCCCGATACCAACGCTCGTTACTATCAGTAAAATAAATGTTACTACATGATTATATCGGTATTGCGGGCACTCGTAGTTTTTACAACTAGTGGAATAGTAACACAATTATACACTTATTTAATTCCTAATAAGAATATTTTGTGCCTACTGAGTGGGCATGTACCTTTAAGAAATTGTGGATTGAGACGGGACTGAAACGCAGGTTCGCGTGGCGTACTATGTCTACTGTGATGTTCCTAACGAGCCACCTTAGTTATTTGTCGATATGAAAACGTGTATTCCTATGACTCGTCCGTTATATATATCGCTGAATTTCCTGGTACTCGTCGATTTTGAAATTACATTCGTGGTAGTCTGTGCAATAATACATGGTATTGGTTTACAGTCACGAACAATTTCCTAGTAACGATTCAAGCCTGATATACGAATACACGAAATAACAGTTCACATATGTAAATATACCACCGCGTACGAACAGTGGCTAAATGTGGTCAAACTCGCAAATTGGAAGCTCATCAAATTCGCCTCTAAAACTGATAATTTCCAGGTTTGAGCAGTTTTGGTGGGCATTGTAGGAAATTTCCTACATTAGAAACTCTCCATTTGCAGGTTTTCGTAGCTATTGACAGCAAAACAAACAACGGAATATGGGCAGTGTTATTTAATAAATTAATTTAATAAATATAAACTCGATTGTGGGAAATTTACCACAATTGAAATACAGAATGTACAATTTAACAAAATAATTACAAATTGGACACTGAAATGCAAAAAAATACAACTCCGACAATATCCGAATACAATGAACTAAACTTGATGATTAATCGGTTTTCATTGTAGGAAATTTCCTACGTTCGATTTAGGTGTTTTACTTTTGTCTAAGAAATATTGTTAAACTTCTCTAAATAAATTTCAACACTGAAATTCAAAACATACAACTTTGACAATATCCAAATGTACATTAATTTAATTGAACGTAGGAAATTTCCCACAATTAAACCTCATTTACAGAAAAGTCAGAAACCGATCGTAGGAAATTTCCTACGTTCGATTCAAGTGACTTACTTGTGTGCAGGATATATTGTCAAATACATGTACATGTAACTTTCAACACCGAGATTCAAAACATAAAACTTTCACAAAACTGTGATCAGTCGTATTTGTCTTACAGAAACAACAGAAACCGATCGTAGGAAATTTCCTACGTTCGATTCAAGTGATTTACATTTGTCAAGGATATATTGCCGAAGTTCTCGAAGTTATTAAATTTCAACACTGAAATTCAAAACATACAACTTTGACAATATCCAAATGTACATCACTTGAATTGAACGTAGGAAATTTCCCACAATTAAACCTAAAAATAATTCATTTTATATCAGTCGTACGGTATTTCTTTTACAGAAAAGTCAGAAACCGATCGTAGGAAATTGCCTACGTTCGATTCAAGTGATTTAAAGTATCTAGGATATATTGACATAGTTCTCTATGTTAATGAATTTCAATAATTCAAAACACAACTTCGACAATATTCAAGTACAATTCACTTGAATAGAACGTAGGAAATTTCCCACAATTAAACCTCAAAAGTTATTCATTTTATATCAGTCGTATTTCTTTTACAGAAAAGTAAGAAACCGATTGTAGGAAATTTCCTACGTTCGATTCAAGTGATTTGCTTTTGTCCAGGATATATATACGAAGTTCTCTATGTTAATAAATTTAACACTGAAATTCAAAACATACAACTTTGACAATATCCAAATGTACATCACTTGAATTGAACGTAGGAAATTTCCCACAATTAAACCTAAAAAATAATTCATTTAGATCGGTCATATTTGTTTTACAGAAAAGTCAGAAACTGATCTTAGGAAATTTCCTACGTTCGATTCAAGTGATTTAATGTATCTAGGATATATTGACAAAGTTCTCTATGTTAATGAATTTCAATAATTCAAAACACAACTTCGACAATATCCAAGTATAACTCACTTGAATTGAAATTAGGATATTTCCCACAATTAAACCCAAAAAATAATTTATTTAGTCGCATTTGTTTTACAGACAAGTCAGAAACCGATCGTAGGAAATTTCCTACGTTTGATTCAAGGATTTACATTTGTCTAGGATATATTGACGAAGTTCTCTCAGTTAATAAATTTCAACATTGAAATTCAAAACATACAACTTTGACAATATCCAAATGTACATCACTTGAATTTAACGTAGGAAATTTCCCACAATTAAACCTAAAAAATCATTAATTTTATATCATTCGTATTTCTTTTACAGAAAAGTCAGAAAACAATCGTAGGAAATTTCCTACGTTTGATTCAAGTGATTTACATTTGTCTAGGATATATTGACAAAGTTCTCTATGTTAATGACTTTTCAATAATTCAAAACATAACTTCGACAATATCCAAGTTTATATCCAAGTATAACTCACTTGAACGTAGGAAATTTCCCACAATTACACCTAAAAAATAATTCATTTCGGAATAGTCGAATTTCTTTTACAGACAAGTCAGAAACCGATCGTAGGAAATTTCCTACGTTTGATTCAAGTGATTTACATATGTCTAGGATATATTGCCGAAGTTCTTGAAGTTAATAAATTTCAACACTGAAATTCAAAACATACAACTTGACAATATCCAAATGTATATCACTTGAATTGAACGTAGGAAATTTCCCACAATTAAGCCTAAAAATCATTCATTTTATATCAGTCGTATTTCTTTTACAGAAAACTTAGGAAAAAATCGCAGGATATTTCCTACGTTCGATTCAAGTGATTTACTTTTGTCCAGGATATATTGACGAAGTTCTTTAAGTTAATAAATTTAACACTGAAATTCAAAACATACAACTTTGACAATATCCAAAAGTAAATCACTTGAATGGAACGGAAGCAATTCCAAACAATTAAACCTAAAAAATATTTCATTTTAGATCAGTCATATTTGTTTTACAGAAAAATCACCATGCAAAACAAACAATAAATTTCACACCCATCCAATATAGTTGCACTACTCTTAGTCTAGCTGTCTGTTTTTCTTAATTATATTTAGCTTCAGCCGATATTGCAAGTGATATTGATGTTTTTGTCAAACTTTTCATTAGGATCAAAATTATAATTTTAAAGCATTACGTGTGTTTCATTGACTGAAAGGCGAACAGTGCCGGTCCTGATCCGACTGCATGAATGCGATGAATGATCTGAGACTACACTGATGTCCCCAGCACACCAGCCTCATTTAGCCAGTAAAAGCCACACATTACAATTACACTTCTAATAATGCGATTAATTATTACATTGCCATTCTAAACATATTTTAGACGATGTAAGAAAGCATTTTTTATTAATTATAAACTCATATATTATTATAACAGTTATTTATGGTATTTGCTGGCAATGCAGCCTCTGATCAGCATGTGTATGCGTCATTAACAAACACTAACATCATGAACATGGATGGCATTTATCGCAATAAAATTCAAATACATGTATATTGTAATAAATGGCTGAATGCCCTTTACATGCATGCAAAATCAAGAAAACAAATGGGTTTTAAATGGAAATTTTTTTACGAAAACAATATTTTCGAAATAGTTGGTTTTTATAAATACGTAGTTTAGATATGATGTATTAATGGAAAAATACATACAATAAAGCTCATTTATTGCCTAACACCAGAACTAAGTATAACTAGATTATTTGTTCATGTCAATTTCGCCACTTCCCCCGAAATTGGGGCCTTGTTAAAGGTGCATTCCCACTCAGAAGGCACACAATGTTCTTTATAGGAAGTAAATAAGTGTATAATTGTGACACTATTCCACCAGTTCTAAAAATTACGAGTCAGTGCCCGTATTGCAGATATAATGATTTAATAATGTTTATTTTACTGATAGTGACGCGTGGTGGTATCAGGCTTTTTCATATGCAAATGAGGCATGATATGTTTTAATTATTTATACTAATTAAATGCGCCACAAATAATATTTTCGACAGATTATACAGCCGGTTTTGATCATTGCATATCAAAAAATAAATACAGATACTAAATAGTAATGTCCATAGTAATGTCCGTAGACATTTTACATAAACTGAAATAAATAATGCTAGCTAGCATTAAATATTTAGAGCTAGTTCCAAATCATTTGAAGAGCTCTCTAAATCATTTTGAGTTAGCTCTGAATATGCAATGCTAGCTCTAATTATTTAGCAATACTTATATGAGTTTATGTCGATTCGGCGTATCAGGAACGCCAAATCTACGTAAACTCAAATAATTAATGCTAGCCCTAAATGTTAGCTCTAAATATGTAATGCTAGCTCTAAATAGTTAATGCTAGCTCTAATTATTTAGAGGTATTTGAGTTTATGTATATTTTGGCGTTCCATAGGTATGTGGCTGCTATGGTGTTGAGCGGGGTTGGAGACGCAATGGGATTCCGCAACGGTGCCTGGGAAGACTGCCACTACGGTGCGACAATTCACAAAGAGTCACATGACTTGGGAGGCGTGGCAAACCTGGACATACAGCTGCCCGATTGGCCAATCAGCAACGACCTGTGATGCATATTGCGACGGCTAAAGCTTTGGTGCACGTGGGTAAGAAGCAGAGTAAAGACACACTGTATGCTGTGATAGCCAGGAAGTATATAAAATGCGTGGCCGATATGCCAGGCCATTCGGCGGGCATCACGTGCATGGATAGTATTCTTTGGCTCCGACCTAAGGTTGCCGGTGGCTGGCGGATTCCGTTCAACAGAGAAGGCGGCGGCTGTGGCGCGGCTATGCGGGCAATGTGTATTGGACTGCGGTATCCAAGGGCGGAGGACGAGCCCGACCTTATAGCCGTTAGTATTGAAGCCGGTCGACTAACTCACCACCACCCAACAGGTTATTTAGGCGGCGGCTTTGTTCACGGCGTACGCTGTGCGAGGTAAACCATTGCGGGAATGGGTTCGTGGTCTGCTAGACACGCTTTCAAATGCTCTAACGTACATAAAATCCAGTGATTATTTCGTAAAAGAAAACGAGGATACCTGGCATTACTTCCAGGATGCGTGGAATCAATATGTAAATGACGGACATATCGCTGATGGCCGATCTGAACCCGTGTTTCCGAAGCCGTACGGCGTTACAGAACGGGACGAGTTCTACGACTCGGTAAGCTACAATGGGAACGGCGGGGCAAGCGGACACGATGCCCCTATGATCGCGTACGACGCTCTACTGGGATCCAACGGCGTATATATATGTGATAGTGAATGGAGAAATGGTGCTTATGTGATTTGTCACCATAGCAAGTAGCACACCCCTGTAGCCTGATAACGATATTATATTATTACAGTGGAACCTCTCTAAACCGGACACCATGAAACATCTGTGGTCTTATTTTAGATGAGTTTCTTTTTCATTTGTCACAAGTGATAATGTCTGTTCGTGATCGGATAGCACACACTTGTGATTCAGAATGATCAAATGCCTCATTTACAGTGAAACCCCTCTAAGCCGGACACCCTGGGGACCTCCCAGGGTGTCCGGTTTAGAGAGGTTTCATTGTATTATGTATACAGCTTGTTAGTGTTGAAGCATGACGGCTGTTTCATTGATGAACTGTCAAACAGTGCAGATCGTGATCAGACTGTGCATGCTCAGGCTGATCAGTATCTACAATGGTCGCAGAACACATACGTATGTCAGTGAAAGTAATTTTATATTCAGAATTGTGTCATGCTGATGAATATTTGCTATGTAACGTGTTGGTGAAATTGGCTAAATGTTCATTGTATGTACAAGTACAGGTCTTACGGTAGAAACAAACTTGCTGTCCCGCTCTATGCCACTCGCAAGATAACATAGATAATATAGATAACATATCAGAGGCGAATTATTGTAGCTAGACTTACGGAGCCCCGCATGGGCCGTATAATTCTTTTTTATTAATTCGTTCCCACGAAATAAAAATTCATTCCCTCAATTTAACAATTCGTTCCCAAGAATTCACAATTCATTCACACGTATTAACAATTCGTTCCCTCAATTTAACAAATTGTTCCCACGAAATAACAATTCGTTCCCTCGAATTAACAATTAACAATTCGTGGGAACGAATTATTAAATTGAGAGAACGAATTGTTGCACTGATTCGCTTACTAAGTGACCGGTGACAATACACGTGTTTGGTCAAAAGAGTTCTCTAAAACAGATGTGAATTGGTTATTCAATTTAGTCAAATCTTTTGCGAGCATTTCAACCCAATGCACTTTTACAGTTTTTGGTTTACTTGTTTATACACGCTAAATCATTCAATCTTTCATAAAGAGGCAGACAGGGATATCAGTCTATGAGAACATGTGCGGTTCGGAAATGTTGTTTGTTGTTTCTTGCTAACAAGTTCTGATTGGTTAGTAATGATTAATAGACTGGTCAATGACAGGGCCGGATCTAAATGTTTTTAGCACAAAAGAGACTGTCTATTCCACGTTTTGCTGCCGATGAATATTTGGCCTTTAAACATATTAAATCTAAAAAAAACATTTAAATGTAAGTACTGTTTCATCGATAATAAAAAAGTCACCTTCCCCATTTTTTCATTTGATGAAATTCCGTCAAATATTGATTTTATTGCAAACAAACTATTTTCCTATGAGAATTTAACATGAGGGCTAAAAATAGATTTTTTAAAAATATTTTTTCATTTGTGAACCGATTTTCAAAATTTAACTTCTATTTTCTTAGTTACATCCAAGCTATCTAGTCAGGTTTCGGAGTCAATTTCCAAATGTTTCCTTTTTTGACTCCTCCCCCATGTCTTCCACCTCTTTTTCCCCAATGTTAATATGGGGAGGGTGACTTTTTTGTTATTGGTGAAAAAGTACTTACATTTAAATTGTTTTTAGATTTAATATGTTTAATAGCCAGAAGTTTGTCTGCAGGAAAACGTGGAACAGACAGTAGTTTCGCACAGACGGACCTTTACCGGTGTTTCAGAACTTCCGATCGCTAATGTTAATTTGTTAAATTGTATACATATGGATACGCAGTAATTACTGATTGTATATGTATGTTAAAATAACTGGACACCCGTTATAATACCTTGTGTATTGTTATTTAATTATGCTAGGAAACGCGTAGGAAGTCCGAGCCTCGCCGAGCCGTTCCTACAGTTTCCGAGTCGAGTCTGATATTATATATATCATGTATTGTTTTAAGCTAGCCGATGGTTGAAATGAACGCGGCCTTGTTTACGTTGCGTCGTTACACTGACGGCATTCCTTAACGTCAATGTGACGCCATTTGACCAATGAAAGGTCAGTTTTCAATTCGCTGTAACCCGGATATCTGTAAGAGGCCAATGCCTGATACGACATTATGTTATCAGTCAGTACGTATTCGGCCAATACAAAGCTCGTTACTACATTAATACTTGCAGACCTTGATAAACATGTGAGATAATTTGGTAATTTATGTCATAATTATACCTATTAACAATATGTGTGAATCACACGTCTTATTTGGCATGAAGTGATTACACGATACCACATTATTTAGTGGTTTCCCATTCTAGACATTCTAGATGTACATCTGTGATACACACACATTTATTTATGGATCTACTTAATTGTGTTTTAGTAGCCTTTATCAGGTAACGAGTCCTGTACTGGCCAAATACTTACGGACTGATAACATAAAGTCGTACATGTATATGTATCAGACATTGACCTAATAGGAACATCCGGGTTACAACGCATTGAACACTGACGTTTCATTGGTCGAATGGCGTCACATGACGTTAACGAACAACGTTATTGTAATGACGCAACGTAAATAAGTCCGTGTTATTTTCAACGAAAACCATTTTATATTTGATCATCTGCTAGCATAAAACATTACCTGATAAATATAATACCAACCTAGTTGTCTGCTTATATCAATCGGAAACGGTAGGAATTCCTCGGCGAGCCTCTGAATTCCTAGGGGTTTCCTAGCATTGCCTGATAAACTTGATATGAATAGACTATAAATGTCTCTTCCACGCTGCCGACGAACATTTGGCTATTAAACACATTCAATATAAAAAATGTTTAATTGTAGCTTCTTTTTTATCAATAACAAGAAAGTAACACTCCGCAAAGTAAATTATTTGATGAAATTCCATCAAATTTGGATTGTATTGCCAAAAAAGAAGATTTTCTTAAGGGAAGTAAATCTGACCCTGTTCTTCTTAGAGTATAATTTATTATACAGAGTATTCAGTTGCCATCTCCGCCATTTTAGTTTGTACATGTTATCGGACAGTTGGAGGGTTTGACACCTACATCAAATAATATGGCAGCAACTTCAATACAATCTGGTGCAATACATCCCACATATATAGGACGACAACGTCCTATCAATATTACTAGATGATCAGGGGCCCCAGCAGAGTAGTCCTAACCCCAGGTGACTGAAACATTATCGCATGTCAGTCATACTGTATCGTCTTTAGTATACGTGTAGGGGCAACAGCGGTGTAAAGCACTTGCATTTGTAAAACCAGTTAAAATGATTTATACCACAACCATTGCTCCATGTAGCATAATAAAGGGGGTGGAATAAATGCTGTTGATATCTGAAGTAACCTAATATACCTGAAGTAGCCTTATTTTTTCACCTTTGACCCCTAATCGTGGCCTCTGATTGGTCAGCCTCAACAGCAAATTCGAGATGGAGGCGAATTTTAAAATCAAAATCTCTGTCAGTTCAGCTGAAATTTTGTCCATTTTTATAGTGTATGCGACGTAACCAACGACATGGATATGTCCATTTTGATTGCAATGCTTATTATCTACTTAGCGAGGACGCCGTCTTTTTGCTTTGAATGACGTCGCTAGAATTGTGACGTATGGCGAGGGAATGACGTCAAAACATCACGTCACGCACGTTCAAACAATTAAGTTTAGTATGCGGTATAAATTAAATACATGATTAGTGCCGTCAAATATAAAATATATTCGGTTTTGCCCCGACAACTTTATAGGGGCTCACTAAAGCTCGCCCCAATGAAGCTGTCTAAGGCTCAACCGAATATATTTTATATTTGACGGCACTAACCATGTATTTACTTTGTAATCGGTACCTTACTATAGCAGGTAACATGGAATATTTGTAAACATGCATCATTCAGCGTCACAGTGCCGTTTAACGGTTGAAATATACATTGGGAATTTGATTTATCAGGTAACATGCCCTGTATTGACCGAATATGAAACGTTACCTGATAAATAGAATACCAGGTTAGTGTATTTTGATATCAAGTTTATCAGGCTCGTTTCGGAAACGGTAGAAATCCTACGCGTTTCTTAGCATTGTCTGATAAACTTGACATCAAAAGACACTAGCAAGGTATTCTCTATATATCACTGGGGTTGTCATTCCGAACAACTCCCCCCAAAGGTCGTCGAAATCGACGGTCCGTGAAAATATTGATAAATGTATACAAATATCCAGGTATTTCGCGGCACTGCCAGTCTTCTAGAGCATTACCCAGACTATACCTGCGATAACTACGTAATAGCCCACTAACAGGTTCTTAGCTCCAAATAGAGGCCGAATTGTTCACCTTGTGATACAAGCATGACATTTGGTGGAGTTGTTGATGACCACAAACTGATCTTTTTTTCAGATATGGAGCGATCTCATATTATGCCCATGACGACCCAGAAATCCAAATTGGCCGCCAAATTCACAATTTTCATAAAAATAAAATAAAAAATGTTCTGGTTGTGATATAAACATGAAACTTGGTGGAGTTGTAGAGAAACACGTATTGACTGTTATGAAACATACGAAAAATTAAGATATGGCTCATGGCCACTCATGTATTCAAAATGGCTGCAAAACTTGAAAGTGAGTAGAATTGTTGAAAATTACGGATAAATTATTTTAAAATTATTCTTGTATCTCAGATTGTGCCAATGAAATCCAAGATGGCCGCTGGTAATTATATGCATGAAGGATAAAATAATATTAAAACATGTTCTTTTTCTGATTACGGCTTGAAATGGGGTGTGATTGTAAAGAACCGTAAACTATTGTTTTCAGGCTTGAGAAGACACATATATGACGACAAAAAATCCAAGATGGCGGCGAGAAATCAGTATTTATATATATTAAAGATTTAAAATCATAATGTTGCAGTACAAACATAAAATTGTTGCTGTAGAGAAACACACTGTTTTTCAAATGTGAAATTATCTTAAATTTAACCACAGGCGGCATATACATATCCAAGATGGTACTCCAAAAACAGAATACTTATCAGCCCTAAGACATACATAACAAGAATAGATATGACAATATATTGTCATATCCACGTTCGTACTAACTGAAAGTAGATACAGAAGGGCGCCACTGGCAGTAATTTGTTAAATGTGTCTTCAATACGGTTGGCTATACAATGTTGGTACTGCCAAAGGACAAAAATGGTTGTGGTGGTATGAGGTTTTGCGTCCAATCAATATTTAAGGTCATGGAGATATATACATATATATATTCAGCCCTGAAATAGATAATCCTGATCTGGTGCCAGGCCCTTACCACACCAGACTCATTGAGCCTGTTGCCCTAAAGTAATAGGATTAGCACGATTCCGATTAATATCAGGGATATAACCTCATACCAATCTGAAATAGGAAAAACAAATACAAAGACTGTCAAACCTGTATTTGAGTTACAAAAGCACAATAATTTAGCAACAAATTTACTACAAACTTTGATGTGGAAAAAGTAGGTCAAGGTCAGTTTCAATAGGTATTTTCACTTCATCCATATCAATGCACGTGGGAAGTATCTTAAAGATCGGATATACAGAAGTGAAGTTATTGTCAGGAAACAACAAAATTGCGCAATAAGCAATCTATTTTTAGCAATGGCAATCTTGACCTTGGGTGGACGTGACCCATTTTCAACAGGTGTCTTTCCCAAATCGATATAAATGCACATGTGAAATATTGTGAAGATCGGACGTGAACGACTTAAGAAATCGCACGGAAACGACAAAATTCCTCAATAAACAATCTAGTTTAGCTATCATGGCTATGGTGACCTGGCACATGGGAAATATCGTAAAGATGACTATTTTTCATTAAAATTTCATAGATCTACCCAACATTTTAAAATGACTCTTGTATTAACACACATATCTAAGGAAAGTGTAAATATTTAATCGTACTTACTGTAATTAAGCATATCAATACATTTGTGTATTTTTATTTAATTTTGGAACATGAAACATATCGTGCTTAGAACACAGGGGAACGGATTAATGAGTTATCTTCCTTTGCGTTTTTTTTTGGCCAGTGACCTATTTCCGTACTCAGCAAAAACTTCCGTAGCCGTCCGAAGCTGAGTTACGGAGCCATCCATTAGCTTCCCCTGCAGAGTAGCGAATCAGATCTGATTCGCACTTTTGCTGTTAATTCTGTCATATTTTCTAAATTTTTCAACTGGAAAAAGGTATTATTATAAAAGTAAAACAAACTGGTAATTTTAAAACAAATGATATCATTGTAGCAGGTCCAGACAATTAAATATAGCCTTTTCAGTAACTGGACCCCGACATACATTTTACATTTAGATTTTGGTTGCCACTGACTTGGTCATTTTTAGATTCCAGTTTAAATTTATATACCAGGCCATTTGTATTTGTAAATGTTTAACAAAACTATTGTAATATGGTCATAACATAATACTGACCTTTATTTCTGTGGGAAAATAGAGATAATGCGTCATAATTTACATCTAAAGTGCGAATCAGATCTGATTCGCTACTCTGCAGGGGAATCCAATGGATGGCACTGTAACTCAGCTTCGGACGGCTGCGGAAGTTTTTGCTGAGTTACGTCCCGCAACTACCTATTTCTGGTGACAATGTTTGGATCATGGAGTGGACAGAATTTTCTAACGTTTTAGATTTCTATTAACAATTGGTTATACTTGTAAATGACATAATTTAGTCAATAGTTCGATAATTTATTTCTGTTATTTTCTTCCTCAAACATTAAAGGGAACGGAATCACGTGTACCCAGGATAAATGCTGAAGCAAATATCCCAAATGATTTAGAAATGCCTTTGAGAAGAACTTGCCACATGCACGAGCAACACTTCGTATAAGCCCTGTATGCTGGCACTGATACGTACACATTTAACTTTATTCCAAGAACAATTAAGTACTGGAACCAGATTGAACAGTCGTTGCTTGACTCTTGCAAAGATACAGCCGACCCAGTCGCCAAATTCACTGAAATTGTCCATAAGCCTGTAACTTGTAAGGACTAATTGTTTTCATATTTTCCTTGGCGCGGTACGGTAGCTGGACATAGCGGACCAGGACATAACGACCCAGATTTCTGGACATAACGGACCACATTAAAATTTAGTTTAATATTTAAAAAATTTTTTTTAGAGCAAGCGGTAATGATGCATATTACATTATACTCAAATTATCAACACCTCTTGTATACGCCGTTGATAAAGACGTCGTAATTTTGACGTCATTGATCTAAAACGTCATATAAGTTTTTACCACGCGTCATAAAAATACTTCTAAAATGAAAAATAATTGGGATACATTGATAATTTTGGCGGCATATGGCTTTTAAAAGATGTACAATTCAAAATACGCGAACAAGTAAATTTGTTTGTCATTAAGCCCGGTTTTCGCACGGCGCAGCTCAAATTATTATATATTCATTGTCAAATGGAGTATGCTTTTGTACAGGATATACTGATTGCGAGTAGATTAATTTCACGCAGCCATACTTTTAGTTCAGTGGCCGCCATATTGGAAATGATCTCAGATTTGACGGTGTAGACGTAAATGCACCCGAGCACACCAGCAAGTGTTGTTTTTAATATCACAAAGAGGCAAAACAAATAATAATAAAGGTCTCAGATTGGGTAGAATGTGAATGCACTTTTCTGATGTTTAGTTTTCGTAGTTGCAATATAAACATACCACAGACCCGGATCTCAGTCCCAGACTTTGGCCAGTTCCACACGCATAGTCTATAACATACATTCTATTGTTAAAGATTAGTTTCGTGCTTTTCATACGGAAGAATGCCTGCTACCCAGGACAGACATATGTAATAGACGAATGCTTCAGGAAACTGGGTCACACGCAGTTTGTGTGCAATTCCACGTATTACCGACCTGTAATACCATCAGGTTCGTATTGATACAGTAGAACCTCTCTAAATCGGACACCTTGTATACCTCCCTGAATGTCCATTTTGGGAAAGGGTTCTGAAGTTATGGTCGCAGGTGGCGTTTTGTCCCAGGCCGAGTGATTCGTCCCAGCACGACTTCGAACCCCTTTGGACTTGGGACGTTCATACACACACCCGTAAGAGATACATGAATAATAAGTGACTACCAGAAATATGTTCGCAGCTGATACAGGCCCCAATTAACGAATGAAATCAGTAGCAGATTTCATCAAAATTGCAAAGTATACTTATCTAGCAAAGTATACTTTGAGGGAGTACTCATTTATTTTTCCCAAAATGCATTAATTCATATAGAACTAACCACTGCACATGTTTGATGATTAAAAGTATGCAGAATCGTTATACTGAATGTATTACATTATCACAGCCAAATTGGCTGTGATAATGTAATAAATTCAGTATAATACAAATTAATAAATGTATCCTAAAATTGAAAATTTCTCCCTCAAAGTATACTAATGTTGGTGAAATAGGCTACAGAGCTTGTAAATTAGAAGACAGTCGTGAACTCCATAAATGATCATCGACTACCAGAAACTATATACATTACATACCGGTATGCTGGGCAATAAGGACCATACGTTGACATTAAATATGTATTACATATAATGAAACGCATCATAATTAATCACACTGCAGTTAAGCGACTTTCTAATGCACTCTATAAATATCACGCAATCTGATTGGCTGATGGTCATACATTACAGGTATGTCATTGTTGATGAACGGTCGCAAATTATTTCAATATGTATTCCTACACCAATACTAAGTTTGAGGTCGGTCAATCTACTCTGCCGCATAATGACCGACACATAAAATGTCCCAAGTGGTATTCTGGTATTATTGTCAAAGACACAGCTGGCTTTCATATGGAACGTCTTGGTCCGAAACGTCCTGATGACCTGGTCCAAAAGTTGCATGGTCCGAAGCGTAAATAAATACAAATATCTCACCGTTGATCTCACCGTTGATCACGTTTCATAATTATGTTTTGGCAGTAATAGATCGTTCACACAAAGAGAAAGTATGTATCCTGTGTAATATTGCATCTCAAATTGTAGTATATCACGAATGATTAGACGAGTTATCACAATAAGTATCAACATCAGGGAAGTTTGACATTGGAATATTGTTGCTAAGAGATCGCACTGGAGTGACATTAAATGCGCAAAGTAGTAAATAAGGCAATTATAATTCTAGCGACGAATTTATTGCTTTCATTATTGAAACATAATGAAATCAACAACATGAACGTATATACATTCATGCAAAAATCGCTAATATCTTGTAATTGTGTTGGAACTATTTTCTTCGTAGAAAATATTATTTGTGCATCCGTCCTGTATAACCTGCTCAACCAGCTTGCAATCCGGTACGATTTTCCAGCGAGACTCGATAAAGTTTGCAAAACAGTAAAGGAGTGCAATAGGTTAACCGTATTGTAATTTTGAAATTTGTGGCGTACATCAGAAAATGATAGGTCGGAAAACATGTTTAATGGCCGCTAGCGCGTCGCCAGTAAACGGATTTCACTTTCTGATATACGCCGCAAATTTCAAAATTACAATACAGTTAACCCTATATTACAGCCTAACTATATACGAGTAAATCGTTACTTTCTTTTTTATAGTTTACACATACTTAAAATTTGACATATTTTGTTCTGTATTTCATTGTTGTGCATGTGACCATTTGAACGTGGGCTTAGAGTTAAAGGTACATTTCAAGTTGACGTAATTTATATTGAATGATGATCACACACTAGAATTTATTATTATAATGTCAAAAAGTATGTAATCAGTGTTGAATAAATAATGTTAATGAGTACTTGAATAACTTGCACGAGCTTCTGCATTCTGCGTGGAAATAATGCTGGGTTTGGAGCCGCACAATATAATACAATACAATGATATGGAAGTGTGACTAGCTGCACTTGAGGAATCGGTTTTCTGACATCTGCAACCAGGCCGAACCAACATAGGCTTCCCCGCATACTTCAGGGTCTGCACAGTCACCATTTGAAGTAGATGAAACACTAACCAGACGTTTCTGTCTGTAACGCAAGGCGACTTACAGAGAGAAACCAAAAGTTAGTGAAACACCTGTTATGCTTCTAATACAGAGAGTACATCCTTAAAATGGCTGCTAGAGTGTGATAACATAGCTGGAGTTAGGCTGGCCACAAATATGTGCAACTTAAGAGAAGTGGGGCTTATGTGTTTGCGACCAGTGTAGATCCGTATCAGATTGTGCATCATAGTCTGATCATGATCTGCACTATATTAGCCAAAGCATCAATGTAGCATGTGTAGTGCTTCTACCAAGTTACATGTAACCATATTGTTTTCAAGCTAAGGCAGTGGGCTATTCAATCAGAAGCTACATTGTCATAAACCTATGAACCCCATTTCTCCAGTCACAGCCAAATAGTTGTCACGTAGATCGTACTTTCAATTTCAGATAAAGATACAAACGGAGAAGTACATCATTCTTATGCGCCCAATGCCATCTTTGTCGACCCTATCAATAATGCAGACATTTTTGTTGTACTGTGTGATGGACGTACACTCGAATCGAATGAGAAAGCTGACGTCGACATTTCATTGAGCAGCATTGCATGCACAGGAAGCATTGAACAGGTACAGACTCGTGTTGTTGTTTATAACACTCACATAATCTGTGATACACCGACACTTTACGCTGTGAATAGAGGATTCACTGCTGCTCGTATGTCCGTACACGGCCCAACTGATGGGAACGGACACATTTTACCTGATAGACGAAATTCCCGCCGTGTCGAAGTAATGACAGCACATCACCACAAACAGAAAGACAAACCACGCGATTACACGAGGACACGCCCACAAGAAAATAAGGATAAGTTATATCAATCAATAGCAATACTGGACGTATCACGTACTGATATTGGAGTGAAGCATTTGAAGAAAGGTCTGAAAAAATCCAAAAGGAAGAAACGGCTGTCCAGTCGTTCGTTGAACTACATCATTCTCAATAACAATGTTTACACAGCGCTGCCGTACACTACTGTCTGAAATTAATCCTTAACATGTTAAATTAAAATGTATCGACCGCTGTTTATTTTTCATTTTCCATTGTATAAGCATTTCCAATGGATATGGTGCTAATGTCGTCGTCCGTATTCACAAACTTAACATTTGGGTAAATTTATTTTTGTTTCCTTCCACGGAACATGTTGATATTTCAACCGTGCATTCCGCTGATGGTCATCTTTCGATATGTGAAAGATCCACGACGCACGGACCATTTAACAAACTTAAAGGTACATGCCCATTTAGTAGGCACAAACTGTTCTTTACAGGAATTAAAAAAGTGAATATTTGTGTCACTATCCGCCAGTTCTAAAAATTACGAGTGCCCGCTATACAGATATAATCATTTAATAATATTTATTTTACTGATTGTGACGCGCGGTGGTATCCGCCTATTTTCATATGCAAATGAGGCATGATATTGCTTAATTATTTATGCTAATTAAATGTGTCACCTGAAAATATAATATTTTCGACTGATTATAAAGTATGATCATTGCACATAAAAAAATAGATATGATCAAGACGCCAGTTTTCGGGGTAATCGGAGATTTTGGGGTATTCATATATTTTGTAATTTATAGACATGTGTGCAGCGGCGATGTGCTTTACGTGAGGTGATTAAAATAAGCATGAATTGACGTACACGAAGTCCTTTAAAAAGCCCACCAAATTCAATGTTGGGTGTAAATATTGGTAATTTTTGCCAGTTAGGTCATTTTGTTCACGAACCTACCGTGATTTTCTGCGTCTGTCATTAATCTGCTTTTTAATATTGTTAACATCATAAACAATAGAAAAGTTTCAAGTTTTACTTCACTGTGCCTCATTCAACTGCGAGATGATCAACAGCCAATGAAAACTCGGGACGAATTAGCAGATTTATTGACACTTTCGGAACATACCCCGAAAACACCAACCATACGTCAAGATTCAAGATGGCCGACTCCTGTGTTGCTAAACGCGCTAACGCGAATTTAAATCTAACAACAATCTTATTTTGAAGGCAAGAAACATTGAAAGAAATGTTTACCAATGGATTGAACTGACAAGTTAGCTCATATGTTATGTTTTATAAAAACCGCTAGTTGATAAACGTGTTAATACCCCGAAAACTACACCCACCATCATACAAGGAATACATAGTAATGTCCTTTAAAATTTAAGAATAACGGTTATCGCCCCTGATGTCTCTGATATAAAGAACATTCTGTTCCTACTGAGTGGGCATGTACCTTTAACATGGAGGTACATTTATTAAAATTTATGTAAACTTTGATAAAGCCTTTTCATATTTCATACATAAAATGATACACATCAAAAATGTTCTGACAAATTCATGACTATACATCCTTCGCTAATCCCAATGTCCAGATCACATACTCACTGGACAGTTGACGGCATAGTCAAAACGGGGGTGGAGGATTTTCAATTGATGTCAGTACTCACCCTACCAGTTGCACGAGTGTATGCAGAGAATATGTTTATTAATATATTTTTAGTGTGTTTGGAAATCCAGTATTTGTGAAGTTATTTACCAATTTCAGAACACTCTTCTAGTTCTGCTTACTCTAGCATTATTTCAAATGGCGCTTTCGGCCGACATGAACAAAGCAACATTTGGGCACAAAATACCCGGTTCGGCAGCGAAATATTGAGATCGAGGTTTAGACCACGCTTCGAAACCGGTTTTAGTTTCCGATCCGGCATGCCTACTCACATAACGGTTTAAATGGGAGCATGTGTGTGTTGTATTCATGAATACTCGCACCCAAAAATAGGTGTCAGGTTTAATTTTGAAAAATAAATTGCAAATACAAATAGTAGGAGCTTGTGTAATTTTGTGTTGTCTCATGTGTTTTGTTAGTGATTTTAAACATTTATTACGAAGGTCAGCTGAAGATATTTTGTTTTGGGTTAGCGGTGGTTTTTCCGCGGGGACTTCCACCCGCCACTAAAGCCTTCAACTGTCTCGTGATGCCAGAGTCCTGACACAAAACGTAAAGGTACATGCCCACTCAGTATGTTATAATATAGTGAGACAGATAGTTTTGTATATTCTGTACATAAGACATATGACCCCACGTACTAATTGGCATTATTATACATTTTAAATCAGACGTAAATTTTCACACTGACACCGTGTTTCCTTAAACTGTTAACGAACATTACAATTTATTCTCTGTATTTAATTTTTGATGTACAATGACTATACCTTATAATCTGTTGAAAATAGTATTGTTTCTGTTGACGCATTTAATTAGTATAAATAATAAAAAAAATATCATGCCGCATTTGCATATGAAAATAGCCTGATACCACCGCGCGTCACTATCAGTAAAATGACTATTACTAAATGATTATATATGTATAACGAGCACTATGGTGGAATAGTGACACAATTATACACTTATTTAATTCATATAAAGAACAATTTGTGCCTACTGAGTGGGCATATACCTTTAACCATCGGAAATTTCTTACGATTTCTCCTTCATTTCACCATATATCTTCACATTTCTCACATGCAGTCCTCTGAAGGTCCTCTACCATATAGAGAATATTTGTTGTTTTCAGTGCACAGTGTAAGATCGAATTATTTTTCATCTCGTGAACACCAAACGTTATATTTTCACTCGTGTAATTCGTGATATAATTCGATCTTAAACTGAAAACAACACATTTTCTGTTTATTTTATGACAATATAACAGTATTTACGCTCTTTACTGATTTAGTATTTACATTAACACCCGCATGGTACCACGCCAGGACTTCGCTAGGAAACCTGTGGGGGCCTCATTTATCAGCATGACCAATTTACTAAAATTACTTTTTGCATACAAAAATATTTCCACATTTTATAATTTATTATACTGATTTTCGTCTCATAATATTAAAATATAATAGATAAAATACATTTTACACAAATAATTAAACAATAAAATAATACCATTAAAAATAATACACATTTTATTAATATATTGGACATTTTAAGCCACGCCCCCATGGCGCAATAATTTTTTTAACAGAGCATAGAAATAATGGCCGCCATGGTGATTATTTCCGTGTCGATCCGGGTTTAAAATAACTGACGAGAGTAACACGATTTATCAACAAGAATCTACTCACTTTCACTGTACTGCACCTAATTTGATCGTTTGTAAGGTAATTCAAGGAGCTGACAAGAATTCCCACTGTCACCACTGGTCACGAGGAATGAAATAACAGGTTGTGATTGTCTGATTTTCCGACGAATGTTTTCCTAAAAAATTGTCAACATTTGTTGTACGATTGGGTAATTCACCTGGTACGTCATGTTGCAGATCAAGAACAGAACATTTACTATGAAAATATATTTATCAATAATGGACTTGACAGAGCATAATAACAGGTAACTATTTTAAATACGAGCCCGACTCTGGAATTGCCTCTTGTCGCTATCACTTGCCGTGGTAGCTATGCCATAACTTTTCACCGATATTTTTAAAAGTAGTTAGTCTTAAAATGATATTTTCACAGTTCAAACCGTATTTTTCACAATTGCAAACAGTGTAATATCAAGTGGTATTTCACAGATAAATATCGGCAATTCAACGTTAGTCATAACATAAACTCCACCATCCTCCGCACCAAGCTAATCCAAGCACAACGTCAAGGATACCTCATGGACCTCGAATACCCGAACATTACTAGCAATCTTCTGAACGCAAATTAACGCCTATCATTTGAACAAAACACACATCTGTTCTTGCAAGTACTAAAATTCATAGCATATATAAAGCGTTTCTAGATAATATACAAAGTATATCTCATACACTTGCATATTATATGTATTATATAGAGCCCAATGTCGTTGCTAATAAGTACGTACAGTCGCGCACCATACTAAAACAATACATTTCACGAGCCGCAGCTCTTCGCAGTTCACGGTACTGACCCTCACGGGAACAGATGTATGTAACGTGTATGAACATTGTACTACACATGCAAGTACTCGTGGGGTCAATACAAATACCATTTAGCGATGTTGCGCGAGACTTATCCACCACCACATTCACAAAATTTGCAACAAAAAAAACAACACAAAACAATCAACATACATGTACTACTAGTATGCTAAACATATTTCATATACCTACACCATGTGCATACTTTCGTTAAAAACAAATAATGGAAATTATAACTAATCCAAGATATGCCATGTACTTGTAATTTTGTTTGCGCACATACCTTTGCCTGGTATGTAAATAAGTTGTAATTATCTCGTATGGAATGAATTCATATAAGCTATTAGTTTGTTTTCAAATCCATGTACATTTCACAAACAATGATGTACCATGTATTGTATGAAATAAATATGGTTTAAATTAATCTGATCTCCAGGCCAACGTCAAATACTTGCTGCGTTCACAAACTGTAACGTCTGTTTTCTTTCACGGAACTTCTTTATAGTTTTGTTCTTGATATTTTGCATACTTGATGGTCTTCATTAGTCTGTGAAAGATCCAGGACCCACATTCTCCCACTAGTTCCAATGTCAATGTATCAGATGTGCGTTTATGATCAAATGCCTCGGCAGCTGAAATGTCTTGGCAGCGTGACACCGCTTCCGTGGCGTCCGTCTTGTTGATCGAGAAATAAACAATTTCAATGTCCCAATACCTAAGCCATGCCCAATTTCCGTCCAATCGGACGAATTAACATATCAAACTTTCGACCTCAAATCCGGCCTCCATGCTTAAGATATGCATTTTTCGCGATCGCCATCGTCTTTGATGACCAAGACATTGGCATGTCAAATTGCAGACCTAACAGACTATTTTATTTCGTTTGTCCATTTTGTTATCCTGTCTGTACATGGTACCAAATCGAGCATCCAAATTCGCCAATGGTTAATATTTCGGGAGTTAAGCAGTTGCTAACACTGTGCCACACTCCGAGTGAAATCAATTGTTTTCATTCAAGTATGCAAGTTTGCCTCAGGTTCCTAATAAGACCGTTAAAGTCGGGGTCCCATCTAGTAGGTATAAACTGCTCTTAATAGGAATTAAACAAGTGTATTCTTTTGTAATTATTCCACCAGTTTTAAAGACGAGAGCCCGCGATACAGATATAATCATTCAGTAAATTATTTATTTTACTGGTTGTGACTGGCGATGGTATCAGGCTATTTTGATATGCAAATGAGGTAGGGCATTTTTAAATTAGTTATAGCAATTAAATGCGTCACTTGAAAAAGACAATTTTCGACAGATTATAAAGTATGATAATTGCACATCAAACAATAAATGGAGATCATAAATAGTAATATCCATTAGCATATAAAGGAAACACGGTTATCGGCCCTGATATCAGTTTTAAAATTCACGTTTGATATAAATTATTACGTCGGATAACGGTGAATGAATGTTTATTTTGCCCGAAAAGTGCCATGTCTGAAGAATGGACAACCATATATTATAACCTGGCATGTGGGACTCTAGGTTTAACAAAACAAATTAGTATGCAACCTCACTAATATGCCTGTGCTTACGGCTTATATTCCTGGACGCAAATGTTTTTTTGCTGAATATTCCAATTGATGGCGGTTGCCAAATAACATTCAGAATTATTTCTGCATCACAGTTACACAAACTGCTACATGTATTACAGTAACTATTTGGAACACGATAGACAGTACATAGTGATATAGCCGCATACCTACTGCATCGTCACACATTTAAATATTGCCATCCTTTAAACTTTATTTATTTTACAACGATTACAAACAAGCGCCAGAGCACTTATACGAATGCTTTCGTTGGCACAGATTACCGCGATTACCTAAGTTACCGCGTACTGGCGGTCATTAATGTGGGAGGAAACCGGAGAACCCGGAGGAAACCCACTTGTCCGATCTGGCGACTACCATACCACCTCACATTCTGCCCCGGCCGAGGATCGAACCCGGGGCCGCATTGGTGAGAAGCGAGCTCGTTACCGATTGCGCTAACCGGTCATCCTTTGTATTGAGGGCTTACGAAACACTAAGTGCGCATTATGCATTGAAATGTAAGTAATCATTCTGTGCATCGTCACATATTTTAATATTGATATCCTTTGTATTGAGGGCGTACGAAACAGTATGTACGCATTATGCATTGAAATGTAAGTAATCATTATGTGCATCGTCACACATTTAAATATTGATATCCTTTGTATTGAGGGCGTACGAAACACTTAAGCTCATAGTTCATGAACGAAAATGGCATGTTATCCAATTAGACTAACACTCATTTAGAGATACACGAACCTTCTGATCATACATACATATATTACAGTTAGGTATAACAGCATATACCGTAATAGTACTGTATCGTGGTGTGTTGCTCAACTATTATTCACTAAACCTATTTCACCATATCTCATTTTCAACTCTATTCTCTCATCTACATAACATTCTTAAATAAA
The DNA here is from genome assembly GCA_029237695.1 of Conchocele bisecta. Lineage (NCBI taxonomy): Eukaryota > Metazoa > Mollusca > Bivalvia > Lucinida > Thyasiridae > Conchocele > Conchocele bisecta. Next base: position 76,215,539 of record CM055274.1, on the reverse strand, counting down.
TCCAACATAACCATGTATGAACTATACGTTATAATATATAATTTACAATACATGTACTCATAGTGGATTGTAAACAAGGAGTGTAACCTATAAATGCATGTTGTTACACTGCTTGTAACTCATGTATTGTTTGTATATGACTATGTATGGAAATAAAAACTTAAAACTGGGAAAAAAAAATAATAGTAGTACACGAATCTTTTCCAGAGATCCTTTTCCGGAAAATGTCCTTTTCAGAAAAAAGTAATTTTGGTATTCTAGTCATACATGTAATGCGCATGACCGGGATACACATAAAATATTAGACGAATCTTTTCCAGAAGTCCATTTTCAGAAAACAGTAGACGAATCCAGGCGGCCTTTGGCCGCCACTGAATTCCGTCTAACATAGCATTTGCATGGCTAGTTAATTTTCACAATTGTGAATTACTAACTGAATCCCAAATCACCAAATCTTTTTAGGAGACTCGTAGTATGTAAAATTATGTTCAGAAATACGATGCAAATCTATCATTAAATATGTTTGACTAATCTGTTCAATTATTTTCATTTGCACATAACTGAGATTACTTTTTGCTTAAAGCATTAAATCTAAACAAATATGTAAATGTAAGTACTTTTTCATCAATAATAAAAAAGTCACCATCCCCACATTTTTTATTTGATGAAATTCCATTAAATATTGATTTTATTGGCAAAATAAATAAAATTATATGGGAATTTAACATGGGGCAAAAACATGGGGCAAAATGGTGCTGGAAAGTGATGAGGTTTGGAAACGAAAAAAAAATCTTTAACTTTGCGAGAAAGCTTGGAAATGATGTAACTATTGTAATTAAAAACCAGGTAAATTTTGAAAATCAGCTCACAAATCCAAAATTATTTCATTTTGCATATACAATCAATATTTGATGACATTTTGTCAAATAAAAAAAGGGGAGGTAGATTTTTTAATCATGATTTACGAAAAAATGTTTTAATATTTTTTGAATTTAGTACTGTATGATTTAGGCCAAAAGTAGGGCGGCAGGAAAATGTGGGACAAACAGTAAACAAACAGTAAGAGTACATGTTATTCAGGGGTGAAATGGTTAATGTATGCAATCGGACATTTCCAGTGATAGGGGTTGTGAGCGAGCGCAGATACGGTATATGCACGTTTATGGAACACCAAATCTATGTAAACACAAGTAATTATTGCAAGCTCTCAATACGAGGGTCATCCAATAAATAGTGAAAACGAATATGTAAGTTGATATAATTATACTGCATATACACAGCCACGATTGTACATTCCAAACAAATAATACTCAGCCGTTTTCACTATATATTGGATGATCCTCGTAAATAGAGCTACATGTAGCATTAACTATTTAGAGCTAGCATTACTTATTTGAGTTTATGTAGATTCGGCTTTCTAAATATTTAATGCTAGCTCCAAATGATTTAGAGAGCTCTTCAAATGATTTGGAGCTAGCTCTAATATTTAATGCTAGCTCTAATTATTTAAAGCTAGCATTAATTATCTGAGTTTATGTAGATTTGGCGTTCCATACACGTTCGGCCTTACACAGTACTTGCAAATTGGTTCTCATGTACCTCCGCGTAAGAAAACACCTGCATTTCAGATGTTTTACCGTCATGGAAAAATAAAAGCATATTGTAAATTCACGATACATATAGCTGTTTAACCAATCACTAAGAACACACTTTACTGAAACACAAATATTCGTGTTTCTAGTACCTGACCGCACAGTTAGCTGTTACATGTGTCACAGAATGTGTTTAATTAATACATGAGCAACCTGATGCTAGAAACAACACTATTCGTGTTATAATATCGGTTGCATAGGGTAAACCACGATGACGGTTGTCTCTATTCTTTTTGACCAGTCACTCTGTAATACGGTATTATATATATAGAGGATCTCAAACTCGTTTCCATTTGATATGAGATTTATGAAACTGGTCACGCATAATTTATGCACCGAGCCTATGGCGAGGTGCATACAATTGCGGACGAGTTTCATAAATATCATATCAAATGGAAACGAGTTTGAGAATCTGTTTATCACATGACGTCACCATCCAAAAAGCAGCCAACGTGGAGATATCCAATACGTTTCAGTGAGAAGGCGCCATTGACTATTTTCACATCTTGTTGTATCTACAGAGAAAAATAATTGAGTTCCGCACCGTCATATGTTTGCTATCAGAGACGGTTGTTTACATCTGAATAATGAAGGTTCACGTGTATTAACTAATTTCTTTCTTCAAGTGGTTAAACGTTTAACGTTAAAATCCTACAAGAAAAGTATTATAATATGCCATATAATATGTTCCTGTTCTTTGTAAACACGTCCTTTTACCAAACGGAGCACATTCGAACAATTTCCGTAATTTGACGCTTCTAATGACGTTTCAAACATGACGACTTCAACATAAAAAACATCGTTGCTTTGTCGCGCCATTACGGACGTCATTTGGAACGTCTCCATTTTATTCACTTGACATAACGTTGGCGCCAAATACGAATACATAATTAGGGTGATGCGGCCAGCCAATCAAATTCGCTCCAGGTGTTATTACATGTGTGTCATATCACATTTATGAAATGGGTCAAATCACGGAATAACACTATTTTCATGTGATAAGAAATTATTCGTGTTTCTGATGCTGAAAATGGAAATTAGAAAATAAACTGTCGACGATAAAATTTAATTCGTCAGCGTCAGGGTTAATCGTGTTGGCAATGTGCATTGCAGTGCCGAGTAACCACACGGGTCATTGCGCCACGGACGTCGACTGTGACGCCGCCCACCACTGCCCCCTCCACCGCCACTACGCCTGTATACGTCACGCCTGCCACTGCCACAACTAGACTACACTAATACAGTCGAACCTCCACTCCAGCGTAATGTGTCATGTCGAAATACGCGCCGGTTCTCTGACGAATTCCCAATCAACCACAGAAGATACTGCATAAACACATTTTCGTCTAGTAACCGGCGCAAGATACTGCCTGTTCCACGTGTTGTAATGTAAGTACTTTGTCATTAATAACAAAAAAGTGACCACCCCATTTGTTTTATTTGATGACATTCCATCAACTATTGATTTTATCGCGAAAAATAAATTTCCTATGAAACGTTAACATGGGGGAAAAGGGGGTGAAGGAGCTGGGGAGAAGTCAAACAACGAAGAAAACAGGAAATCAACTATAGTAAGAAAACACAAGTTAGATTTTGAAAATCGGTACACAAATACCAAAATTATATTAAAACAAAATATTGTTAGCCCCCATGTTAAATTCCCATAGGATTTTATTTTGTCGCAATAAAACCAATATTTTATGGGATTTCAGCAAATACATTTTTGGGGACTTACTTGTTTGTTATTTACGATATCAATTTCGTTACCATATACACGTTCAAAACTGCAATGGTCCCATGCATTTTAACATTGTAAATTATTTGAACATTTTATTTTTAGTTGAAAATTATTTATTGCATACAATGGGCTTCCACAGTGAAACAACACAGTATTAAAGGTACATGCCAACTCAGTAGGCACACAATAGGGAGACATAGGTTTTGTATATTCTGTAGATACGACATTTTCTGGGAAAATAAACATTCATTAACCACGTATTGATTGACATTAGTATACATCTTAGACGTAAATCAGACGTAAATATCCACACTGATATCAGGGGCGATAACCGTGTTTCCTTAAACTATTAACGGGCATTACTATTTATGTTCTGTATTTAATTTTTTATGTACAATCATCATACTGTATAATCTGTCGAAAATATTATTTGTTTCAGGTGACGCCTTAATTAGTATAAATAATTACAAAATATCATGCCTCATTTGCATATGAAAATAGCCCGATGCCACCACGAGTCACTATCAGTAAAATAATTATATTACTAAAGATTATATCTGTATAGCGGGCACTCGCAATGTTTATAACTGGTGGAATAATGACACAATAATACACTTATTTAATTATTATAATGAACACTGTGTGCCTATTGAGTGGGCAAGTACGTAACTTGTTCAAGAGCTAAATATGTGGCTGCGACCGAATACACGAGGTTTATGGAATTTATGATCAGTGTAGCTCCTGACCAAAAGGCACACTCGTATAGCATGATTCATCTCTCATAGCAACACAAAACGAAAATCGGCAATAGGTGGTGAATAATTCAACCCCTACGTGTGCCCACAAATGTAATGCAGTTCCGTATGGTACATGCCGATTTATAAACATTTCGGCTTGATAACGGCAGGAGTTCCTCGGCCAGCCTCGGGATTATTACGCATTTCATAGCTTTGCCTGATATACCTCGTATCAAGAGGCATTTAATTTAATTAGCCTGTTAGTCTCTGTTTTTCCTATGGAGGATAGCCAACAGACTCGGACACGGTTTAACCAGAACTATCTGGCTGTCACACACGGCGATTTGTGTGGCAGTCAGAGAGTTCGAGTTTGGACACAATTCTGCTACATGAATAAGAAGTAAGTTACACATACCTGGTAATATAGATTCTATGTCGGAAAATAATCTTTAATCAAACAAATACTAAATACACAGCACGACGGACAGAAATCGAAGTCCCGTTTAAAAAGCTACTGTAGAACATATGCGCAGTAAACGCGTCGGGCGGTATTTGATTCTTATCACGAATTGCTACAGCGACACATATAAACACTGGGAAAACCAAATAACTATATGTTAACGTATCATATGCTCATATACTTAACAACTTTACAAACGCAGGTTTCAAGTGTTTCATATTTACAATTGCCTTTTCGTAGTCATAAAAGTACAACATGCTAGAAACTAGAAAAGCATGTGGAAATTATGGTATAAATGACAAAGTATTGAAAGAGCTAAGTACATAATTAGCACAGCCTTTATGTTCGCTATTTAACACGTCTATAGAATATGGTACGGTACCCAATTCATGAAAAGAAGCCAACGTGACCCCAATTTTAAAACAGAAATTCTTCTGATACGGCAAACTATAGACCGACTTAGCGTAAATGGCAAAGCTTTCGAGAAAATTGTCCATAAACACTTATTTGACTTCATGGCAGAAAACAGCATACTATCTACTTTCCAGTCAGGATTTATACCCGGCGACTCTACGGCTAACCAACTTGTGGAAACTGATAACACATTCTGCAAAGCCCTAGGCGAAGAAAACGAGGTACGTGGCATTTTCTGAGATATTTAGCAAGGCATTTGGCCGAGTCTGGCATAAGGTTCTTATCTATAAGCTTGAATCTATTGCGATTAAGGGCCACACACGGCTCTGGTTCAAAGATTACCTTAACAACCGTCGAAACAGGGTAGTCATACCTGGAGCCACTTCAGACTGGGCATACATCAAAGCCGGCGTGCCACAAGGCTCAACACTATGTACACTACTATTCCTCATACATCAATTATATCGTAAGCAACATACACTGCAATATCAGACTATTTGCAGACGATACCAGCGTCTATATTATTGTAAACAATCCAAACGATGCCGCGGAGCTAATTAATAACAACCTGAAAACTATATCTGACTGGGCTAATCTATGGATAGTACGTTTTAATCCAAGTAAAACAGAAATCTACTTATTACAATAAAAAGTAACCAAACAGACAAGCCGCCAATATTAATGCAAGAACAACGCATTGAAGAAGTCATAGAACATATTAAACACATGGGAATATTTTTCTCAAACGATGGTACTTGGCATGCCCACATAGTGTGTATCAAAGTTAAAGCATGGCAACGCATAAACATAAGGAGAACACTGAAATTCCGTCCATGCCGCAAAGCGCTGGCGTATATATATATTGTTTTTATCAGACGCGTTTTGGAATATGCCGATGTCGTTTGGACAATTTCACTCATTATGACTCACACTGTCTCTATTCCAAAGTACTACTTTACACGAATTCGTCATGCGGACGTACTTCACACTCGTCTGAGGACAATGTGTAGCTCTTTAAACTCACACCTGTATTCAAAACATATAACAGATAACCCCAACTGTGTATGCGGACAAATCTAGGACACTTACCACTTCTTTCAAGAATGCAATTTATAAATCAATATCGACAGTTACTATCCAACGAACTTACAAACACATGTAGGCCAACAACCAACATACTCTTAAATGGTGTACCTGAAGCGAACATAGACACAAACACCGCACTATTCAAGGCAGTACAAGCATTTATTATCAATACAAAACGTTTTGCACGCTAGTATGACATACCTTTTGTCTCCGTTACTTACTTTCTACCAAGCTGTTAACACAACGCGAACCAGTTGGAAGCAAATGACCGTGTTACACGGACAGTGCTGTGTCGGTATCACACACGCACACATTATCCATCTAGATAGCTACATGCACACCCACTCTCTGTTACTGGGACTGTGTACTATGTAGACGCCTGTCAGTAACCCCTCACCCATAAGTAACTGGAATAGTAGTATATAAGAGTCACAATGATACCATCACCTCTGGAAGGTGCCAGCTACGCGCGGCACCTTCCACAGCATGATGGTATCATTTGTGACTCTTATATACTACTACCGCGAGACCATATATTTATGACATGAGAAGATACACCCTATTAGAGATGAAAATCCCTATGTTATACTCAGTATATATATACAACAATCTGTCATACTTTTATTACGAATAAAATAGCAACTGACACATGTTATTAAAGATAAGAAATCTATAAGTTATACTCAGTATTTTACACCAATCTGTCACAAATATAAACTGACACCCTATTAAAGACAAGTTATCCATAGTACTAAATATATTACAACAATCTGTCATATATTTATTACGAATAAATATAAACTTTACACCTATTGAAGATCAAAAATATATTGGTTATACTCAGTATAATGTCTACCATAAAGCAAATGAGAGAGCAAGCTAAGAGTTGGGGAATTTCCCTAAGAGGTTTGAGACTCAAGAAAGATATAGCAGATAGGATAAGTGACGCGCGAGCCGTCGTCTACGAGGAGAGGCTGCGGCGTGCTGTTTCGACCGGACGACTGCCCGCCGACCCCGAAAAACGCTCCGAGAAATTGGAGAACGAGACGACGGCCTGTCTGCGCGCCACCGCTTACGCGCAGCGTGTAAAAGAAGATCACAGCGCACGTAGAAAACCCCTATACAAGGCGTACTACAATAAGATGTATCAAGGGTTGGTGGGGGACCTCCCGTACGACGACTACTTGTGTCTGTTTATGTGCATAGCCATCCAACGTGGAGGGAGACCAGACCGCTGTTGTGAGAAGGCACGAGCTCTGGCTCGCGAATATCTCGGGCATGATAACGGACCGGGTAGCCAGGGAATTCCCCTGGACGATATTAAGAAGGTCGAAGAGTATTTCAAGCTGGGTATTCGCGTGTACGAGCCCACCGCCGATGGAGTGTGGTACCTCATGAAGGTTCCGGCAAATTACGACGTGGTTGGGGGGAAGACAATGACGATAGGAATGTTTGGAGGTCACTCGTTCCTCATAACGAATCTCCGCAAGATGACGAACGAGTACGGGTGCACCGGATGTCAACAACGGTTCACAAAGTCGTGTAGCATGCACAGGCACGCGACCACCTGCATGGGTGGGAAGACCGTGGTGACATGTCCAGGTAAGAGGGTAGAGAGACCGCAGTCGGCCTACGAGAAGGCGTTCTATCCTAAGGGGTCAGCGAGTGTGAGGTCGATTCAATGGTTGAGCAGAGAAGAGGAGAGGGTGGGAAAGCACATACATCACGCCAACTGCGGTCACGGTGGTGAGAGGTGGGTGGCCGGTGATCCGGTCGACGGTTACTGTCACGAGACCGAGACCGTGTTTCAGTTTCACGGATGCTACTGGCACGGGTGTCCGAGGCATTGCATGAGAGGTAATGCGAGATCGCTGTACAAGAGGACGAAAATTCAAGACGCCAAGATAAGGAAGGCGGGTTACGAGCTGGTGGTGATGTGGGAGTGCGAGTGGTTGAATGAGGTGTGAATACCTACTATCCACAATTACCACGCGAGGAGGAGACGACTCTGTACCCCCACCAGATAGTCTACGACTTCGAGGCGTATCTCGACAAGTCAAAAACCACGCGACCCACCAAAGACCTGACCTTCGAGGTCGAGCACGTTCCTATATCGGTGTCGTTGGGGGATACGATGCATGAAGGGATCACACACCTAGTCGAGAAGTTCGTGACCGTGCTGCAGATGAGAGGCAAGGCAATCAGGGAGGGGGTTAGGAAGAAGTATCTGCCGGCCGACATAGATATGTTATCGAAGTCTCAGCAAGCAAAGATTATTTCTTGGATTGACCAAGTCCCGGTGGTGGGGTTCAACTGTAGCAGGTACAACCTGAACCTCATCAAGCAGTACTTTGTAGAGAAGTTGGCGGCCACCGTGAATAAGGTGATGGTCGGAAAGAGAGCCAGCACGACGATGTTTCTGTTTACCCCGGAGTTTAGATTTCTCGACATCATCCAGTATCTGGAACCCGGTACCACGTACGACCGGTGGGTTAAGGCGTACGACTGTAAAACAGTAAAGTCTCACTTTCCATACGAGTGGTTCGATAGCGCGGACAAGCTCGACCATCCGGGGCTGCCAGACTATCCCGAGTGGTACTCGAAGTTGAAGGGTGAGTTCCTACTGTCGTTGTCCGAGTGGAAAGAGTGTAAGAAGGTATTCCGAGAAAAGGGGATGAAGACGTTCAAGGAATGGTTGCAACACTACAACGACTTGGATGTAGGACCGTTCCTAGAGGCTCTGACTAAAATGACGGAGTTCTACAAGGGAAGAGGCGTGGATATACTCAAGGATGCTGTGTCTCTGCCCGGTGTTTCCCTTCAGTACCTACTCCGCGGGTCGATCGATGGGAAGGCGGACACGCCCGAGCTGTGGTCACCGAAGTCTGAAACTTACGAGATGATGAAGCAGGGATTGGTCGGTGGTCCGTCCATAGTATTCTCCAGATACGCCGAGGCTGGAAGGTCGACGATCAGGGGTCAGGTGGGGAGTCGGGAGGAGAAGATGTGCAAGGCGGTGCTGGGGTACGATGCCAATGCTCTATACCTATCTACTCTGTCTAAGGACATGCCGTGTGGTGAGGAGCAGATATGGACGTGTGACGACCCGGAAAGACAGTCGTGTATAGACCGTTTCGTGAGGAAGGTCAGGAGTGAAAAGTGGTTCGGATTTGCGGAGTTGGATATAGAGGTCCCTGAAACGTTGAGAGACAAGTTCTCGGAAATGTCACCGCTGTTCGTTAATCGAGAAGTCGATGAGAACGAGGTTCCACAGCACATGAAGGACTACCTGGCCGGGACCGGGAGGAAAAAGAGTCGAAGGACAGAGAAAGCTCGTGTGGGGGCAATGTCCGCCAAGAAGATGATCATATACTCCCCGCTGCTAAAGTGGTATCTGGAGCACGGTCTGATCGTCTACATAGACTACACGCCCGGCAAACCGTTTCAATGGTTCGTTAAAGAGGTCACCGCTGCTAGACGGACGGGGGGACGTCGACAAGAGCAAGGCGATGTTGGCGGAGATATTCAAACTGGTTGGCAACGTGTGTTGTGGCAAGCTGATAGAGGCGCAAGAGAGACACCTGAACACCACATATACGAAGGATGAGAAGACTGTCGATCGGGCACTGAGGTCGGCGTGGTTCGAAGACTTGGAGGAGATTGGGGAGGCTTACGAGATATCGAGCAGGAAGACTCGAATGGTGATCAACAGACCGTTTCAGTGTGACATAGCGGTCTACCAGTTGGCCAAGCTGCGGATGCTGGAGTTCTACTACGATTTCTTGGACAAGTACGTGGATCGCGGAGATTTCGAACTGATACAGATGGACACTGACAGCATGTACTTGGCGCTGTCGGAGAAGACGCTGGAGGTGGTGGTGAGAAAGAATATGAAGAGAAAGTTCAATAAGGAGAAGACCGAGTGGTTGGCGTGGGACGTGTGGGGCAACAGAACTCCGGGACTGTTCAAGCTGGAATTCGAAGGGGATAGAGCCATCGCTCTGTGTAGCAAGTGTTACTACGTGAGCGGTGATGGAAAATCTAAGCACTCGGCCAAGGGGATGTTGAAGAGATCTAACGATCTGACTTGGGGAAGGTATAAGAGTGCTCTCGAAGGGGGTAGGGATATGGCGGAGAACAGGGGATTCCGAATGATTAACGGGGTGATGAAGACGTACTGTCAACAAAAATTAGGACTCTCGGCGTACTAGGAGTGATGGAAGACGGGTTATACACCGAGCCTATAGGATAGGTAAAAAAAAAAAGAACTCTGAGAGAGAATACTAAAGACTCTGACGATCCGGGGGTAGCTAGGTGTCAGAAGGCACCGCGAGAAGTTCTTCGCGAACAAACCCTCGAGATGGCCCATCATCCAAATAGTAGAGCACGGGCTCATCGGGCTTGGTAATAGATCGATCTAGATGATATACATTGAGAGACCACACGGGATCAGTCGCGCGGCGGCTGCCACCTTCGAACTCTCCCGGTTGATAGAGGTAACCGGACGTCAATATCCGATGGAAGCCGTTGCTCCTCTAAACCAACGGGTCGCCCGCGCGAGACGGCAGAGGGCTCGCTCGTCACCCTTTTAAACTTGATAGCATCTACGGGCTTCTTACCTATCAATCTGGTCACCTCTCCGTTCAGTGCGGAGACCACGGCGGGCAGTCTGGCCACCCACTCGGTCGATCGCGAATGAGGGTCTACAAGTTCTTTGGCATATTGGTGTCCGAACAGTCTCTCAGCCAGGGTTCGATTGAAGCGCTCCACGATCCCCTGGTCCCGGTGGATGTTGACGCGGCCGCGTCTGACAGACCGCGCCCATGAACTCGCGGCCGGGATCGACCTGGAGAAGATTCGGCCATTTGAGAGGACTCCTCTTATATATTCGGGAGAGAGCCTCGGCCACCTCCTTAGACTCTTTAGTGGCCAACGGCTCAGCCCCCTTATAACGACTCGCTACGTCAACGACTGTTAGCGCGTACTTGTACGTCTTACGACCGACGCGATCGTGAGGGAGAAACAGGAAATCCGCTTGGTGAACTTGGTTCGGCATTCGGGCGCGGAATATTGTGAGTCGCGGGTAAATAGATCTGCCAGATGGCCTGCTTCTTGAGCCATTCCTTGACAACGTTTTCTGAAACCTTGGTCGCCGTCGCGAGGTTCTTGATGGCAGCGAGTCCCTTCCAGTAGCCGCGGGGGCTATAGTACATGTTCGCTAGCTTGCGCGTTAGGCGAACCGATAGTTTGGTATTAAGTTTGCGCGTGTTCATCGTATGCGATGTATTCTAATATATCGGACAATCTCCAACATGCCCTCGCCAGATCGTCCGGTAACTGCGTCGATAATAATAAATCTTTGTTGGAAGTACAATCGCGATTGGGGGTTAAGTTCTGAAGGAACTTGGGAAAATCTAATCCCCCAGGATTGGTGGAGGAATCTACCATCCGCTTTGCGAAAAGGTTGGCCACTTTTTCGTCCTCCCGCCACGTCTCGAGAGAATCTCGGGCCAGACGAATCATACCCTTTGCACCAACCAATGTGGTGTTTAAGGGCAGTGTAGCCTACATCAATCATAGCAAAATAAAGTTCGTCAACTGACATTGTTCTATATATATATATTTATAAAAAAAGTTATTTAAAATAATTAATTTAAAATCTCGATTGAATATAGTAGCCGACGAGCCCCACCACACCCATTCCCACGACGATGAACGCGATCTCGCGGTCTTTTTGGGGATCTGACGGTACATAGAAATATGAAAGTTGGGGCTCGCGATCCAGCGGCGCGAGACTTTTGTGCGGATATGCCAGCGCGTACTCGCGGTTGGCTTCTTCAACGTTCTGAAAAGTTTGCGCGGCGTGATTTTCGCGGCGAAGCTCTTCATTGACCCAGTCCAGATGGGCGGTTCGTTTTTTCGACCACGCTTCCTTTGCGCTATTGAGTTGTTCTACAGCTAAATCGTGACGCTGACGCTCCTCATCCACGTTCGAGCTTCTCATTTTAGAGAATATAAAGTTGCTACCGCTGAACGCCAATGCGTTTACGAGCGCACCACCTACTATTACTGCGATTGAAGCCATTTATTTCCATATATTAACTGGCAGAATTCCAGCTTTAACTAGATAATCTCGGGTCCAAACTGCGGCGCTACATCTAAGGTCGCGAGCCCTACGTCTCTCGCAGTAAAGTCCAATTTGGGAGCGGATCCTCCTAGGGCCATCTTTGATAGTCGAGCATACCCGATACTGAAACCCGATATCACCACGGCGTGATAAAGCGCATTCACTAACATTTTACCATCTTGTTCAGCCATTATAATTATTGCATATAAAAGGGTCGCGATCAATGTTTAAATGGGGCGCATCCAATCGCGATTGGTGTTTCGTAACTTTCTTCTGTACACTGGCTGGCTGTTTTTTCGGGTATTTCCACACGCACAGGGCACCAACAACTGCCAGACCACCACCAACAACCCAACTCCAATTCACGAATTTGGGTTCAATCGGATTCGCCCAACTCCAACGGCAGTTGGTATTGGGTGACAAATTCAAAGAATTTGGGTGTGCTTCCAATTCGTGAATTTGGGGTGTTGTTGTACTCAACTCTGTCTTCAGATGTTTTGCATTCTCCGTCCCCGATTGCAACGACTGTTTAGCCTCTCGAAGCTCGGCGAGTATTTTATCTTGTTTAACTTTTCGGGTGGCAGCCGCCGCCCGCCCAGCTGCCTGTCTTTTGGGATTTTTTATATGCGGTATGTCATCCAGTGGCGGAGTAACACTCGGGTTCGATTGTGTTGGAGCAATCGGGTTCAACTCCGTCACTCTCGCGGGTGTGTCTTGTGTCATCATTTTCAAAATTAGGGCTTATAGTTCGTGGGCATATATGTCAAAATTGACAGTGTTTACCCGTGGTCAACGCGGTTGTCAGCGGAGCTAAGTACATTCCAAACTTGTGATAAATTGAGCAGCAGGCTGTTCTAAGAATGTGACCTATAAAAGGGTCAGTCTCTAGATCGTCAATCAATCCCGCGGTGTTTGGTATAGGGAGAAATATACTAACGGCGGTTGCGTACAAATGAATAGCCGCCGATCCGAGAGTTTTGTCATCTCCGCTCCCAATTTGGATTCGTATCGCGCATACATTTTATCGATCTCCGCATCTGACATCTTATCCACCTGAAAAACTGAGAGACGCCTACCGAGATAATGCTCCGATTGTCCCCCAGCAACCAGCGCAGCTAGCCGCTCTCGTCGCGCCGCATTTTCATTTTCATTCGGAGTCGTTGCACTCAACCCAATACCAACCGCCGTTGGAGTTGATTCCGATTGCTCTGTCGGATCATTATCTATGTTGGCAGTCGGAGTTGAGGTTTCTTCTATTAGCTGATCGAGAAGTTCGTCGCAGTTCATTTTTCTTAAAATTAATTTAACTATTCTAATAAGTCTCATCACTTAACATATTGCCAAGCGCACCACCCGATACTTATGATCACCATTATGCTCGCAACAAAGCTCGCAGCGGAGCACCAAATTGTTAACATTGTTAACCATTGTTCAGCATTTGTTCAACATTTGTTAAGCATTTGTTCAGCATTGTTCAGCATTGTTCAGCAATTGCTAAGCATTGTTCCCCATTGTTCAGCATTTGTTCAGTAATTGCTAATAATTATAAAATTTAATTGATAACTTCGTAAGTAGTTGGTTGATCAGTCTTTAGCAAAAGCTTGGCGTGCTTAGTTTCCGAAAGCATCTGTCGAACCTCCAGGCGCTCCTCGCGCGTTGGGATAACGTCATTCTCTCGAAGACAGTCATCGAATGAGTCTCGGTCCTTGCAGTGAAAGAGGGCGACCCATTTCGTTTGCTCGCGCAGATCCTTGAGGACGGCGTTGTACTTTTGAGTGGATATCCATACGCTTTGCCTAGCATGGCGGCCAGAAAATGCGAGCTCAGAGAGCATGTCCTTCTTTTTGGTCATCGCCGCCTTGGCCGAGCAATCATCAATCACGTATAGGGTGGGCTCACCCTGGAATTTTTGGTATAAACCACGCAACCAATCGTGAAGCCTATCACCGGTGTCAATAACGTATACCTCAGGGTCGGTCCATGTCCACGGGCGCCGCTGATAAGTATCGTTGTGCCGCACAGTGCGACACAGGATCACAATGTGACGAAAGGCATCGCGGTAGGAGCCCTCGAGCAAGTCTAGGATGAAAACCGTTTTTCCACATCCTGTCTGCCCACATATAATGGCAGAGTGGGCATCTCCAATCGTGAATTGGTATTGATTGTTAATTTTCTTAATTTTTTCAAATTTATTAATTAATAAATCGTTAGAATGATTGCTAATTTTCTTAAAATTAATTAATAAATCGTTAGATTTAGTAGAGTGCTGAGACGTATCGGCCATCTTCGATGTTGAGTTGTGCATCTGTAATTAATATATAAGTACACGTTCAATGGCCCGGCTCCGTCCGCCTCTTTGGTTATCTGGATCGTCACACCCTCGCTAGCGTTCTCAACTTGCGTCCGCTGCCGTGTATTTGGTCGTCGTCGCTGCTCGCATGTCTAGCCATAACGCGTATTTGGTATTCAGGAACTCCGCGAGGGAGACGGCCGAGAGATGCAGGTCTTTGGCAACTGCTGCAACCTCCGGAGAGCGCTTAGAGCCGGCAGCAAACTGCTTTCTTACTTCGTCCCGCTGCTGGTGCGCGCGAAGACCCGCGCTGTAGAGTTGATTGGTACTACCCTCGATCGTCATCTCTACCTTCGTGATTTTGGGGTTATAGAATTTGTCGGTTTTTCTAGCACCGAACGCGAACCGAGCATCCTCGAACAACATCAGTATACCTTTCATCGAGCGGCCGGGTACGTTGACATTAATATTCCACAATGTGTCGCTTTTGTCTTTCGTCATCTTGCGATGGCGAAGAACTCGGTCGTAAAGTATGGCAACGCGCCCGGCGTACTGGGTTCTGATCAATCGCGCGAGTTCGGGCATCGTGACCATGTCGTACTCCAGCGAAACATTATCGATCGTATACGTTGATAACATGTCGCTGGCTATGAGAACTCGGCCGTAGTCGTTGAACGCTAGTTCGTATTCGAGGCGGTCAGCCAAAGCGCTCTGACAGTAGGGCATGTGACTCTCCAGCAACTCAAAGTCGAGCGGGATGTAGAAGCGGTTGCCGTAAGCGCCCGCGACAGCGTTGTCGCTCGCGTTGTTATCTGCCTTGTTAGCAGCCCCGATTCTAAGTTTGGTTACGTTCTTATTTTTGCTGGTGTCAATACCCTGATAGACAGCGTTTTCGCGCTCTTGCGCCGTCATCCATAGGTCCTGATAACAATGGTAGACTTCGCTGTCATCGATCGACATCACTTCATTACCAGAAATCTTTATCATGGTCTTCTTGACGATGGCGCGACCAAGGTTCTGAACGACGGTTCGGTCCTCGTTCGTCGACGTCAGCGAAATAGTGAAAGCGAGGCGAACAGTACCCGGCACAATGATGTCGTTAGCTCCGAGGTTGGGGAAGCGGACCAGGAGCTGCTGGTCCTGGTCGATCGTCGATGGGTTGTTCGTAATAACGACACTCTGTCTCACTCCTTTTGCCCCGAGGGGCTCACGCAGTCTGCGGTATGGATTGAGTTTGCGACCGTATTGACTCGAAGACATAATTTAGTGAAACTATATTAAACCCGTATGGTTTTGTCTTTAATACATAATTAATTTTAAGAAAGTTATAAAGATGGATGATTACGATATTAACATGGATGAAATCGACAGAGACGATTTCCGCGATGATGATGACATCGACGACGTTGACGAAACGACCTTGATAGATACACCAGGAACTTCAGCTGTTGGTGATGTTAGCTATATGTGGGAGGCCCCACCCGAAACTCCGGCATGGGCGAGAGGTGACGAGATTCCTGAGGGGATCTGCAAGGATGAGCTGGCACCTCCCAGGAAAACGGAGTCTCTGGTGAAACGGTGGGAGAGTGAGGTGTCTAAACACGGCATCAAGGCCACGTTGGAGTTCCGCAGCACTAAAAGAGGAGACCTGTGGGTTAAATGGGGCAAGAACTGGAAGTTGCTGACGTTCAAGAACGACCCGAACCGGTTCCTCGGGGCCTCTTCAGTGAACAAATATGGAGTGAACCTCGCTCGAGCTCTCGGAGTGATCGATGATCGGTCGCAGCTGCCTCAACAAATGGTAAAAACCCTAGTCTACCGACGAAACGCTGACGAAGACGGCCGCCGCTATAGAAATGAGCGAGCTCAGCGATGTCCCTCGTATAGCCACCGACGCTATTAACACAGTGGAAACCACGGTCAACGAAATGAACGGCACGAAATATGACCCACCATTACCTCTTCGCGAACTCCGGGGACTCGATAAGGCTCTGCAAACAACTCGGGGCGAACTGGTCAATAACCTCTCCAAACTCACGGCGCTGGACAAACATATCGCGCTAGAAGAAAGAAAACTTGGGGAAGTCCGTGACGATAGAGAATCTACCGAGCTGATCAACAAACTCCTGCGGTCGTTGCGGGACGAAAGAGAAGCTCGCTTGGAGGCTGCTTCGACTAACCGTGAGTGAGAGCGCTTTCCGGCCAATTAAGTCGGAGCCGCGAAACAATCTCGAGGGTTCTGCACGAGGAAACGACACTCGGTGAGCGTCTTCGCACTCTGTTCAGAGAGAAGGGCGTCACGATAGTAACGATCATCGCAGCTTTCAGCATGATTATATCGACCCTAACTCTATCTATATCGTCTCTATTTGTAGCTGTCAATGCTGGTGCCGCACCATCACCCGCACCAGCACCAGCACACGCACCAGCACCCGCGCCATCGGGCGGAGCCAAGGAGTGGATAAAAAAACAACTAAAAGCCCTCGCCAGTCTCCTGGCTAAATTAGCAGGAAAGTTGGCTGCCGCGCTGCCTGGTTTGATAGGAGGTCTCCTCTCCTTCTTGTTATCTATATTATCAAAAACGGTCGGATGGCTCGCCGAGAATACATGGGCTTTAATCGTGGCCATCGCCGTTCTCCTACCATTCTTCGCCAGAGAGTTCCTAAAACCAAAGCGTAAATAATCCGATCGCCACGAGGGCGACGACGAGCGCTAATTTCTCCTCCTCGTGTGTTGTGCTTCCAATCTCGATTGGTGTTACAACATTGTTGATGGAACTCGATGGTGCATCCAATTTACGAATTGGGGGTACTGGGTTCGATTGTGTTGAGGGAGGTGTATCCATTTTGTGTTTTGGGGGTTTTATGAAATCTTTTTCAAATTTATTTGAATTTACAACTCCGCGCCCGATCATCTTGGGTGGGAGCTTGATGATACCCGTGTTCACGTTCCCGTTGCGGCCGATTTTTTGATTGGTGGTTGCGACTACGATCTGATTATTGTAACCGTCAACCGGGTCGTCTCGTAGTATCATATTGCTCGGCGCCATATAAAGACCTATTCCAAATGCGTAGTCTACCGGGGTGCGGGCAGTCTGCAAAACGTCTTGATAATTCTGGATCGCCTTCTGGAGGTCCACCTTAGCTGAGATGGCGTCCTCGACAAGTGCCAAGAACTGTTTTTGCGCTTCAAAGGCCGTTCCTGTACCAAGTATAGCTCTGCGCGTTTGCTTCTGTGAGGCGAGGATTGCCCATACGTATATGCGAATGGATTCGTTGAGACGAGTAACCACCCTGCGTAAATCCAGTGCTTTCATCTAACATAAATGTGGTCCAAGCATTTCGCATCTGTGGAGTATCACCCAGGTCTAGGTATTCCACATGGGCTACTTTAGTAGGCAGCCAATGGCAATCACCATCATTACACGCAAGTCCACCAAGCACTTCAGCACCGAACGTCATCTTATTCAACTTATACTTATATTTAGTCCATGTTGCCATTTTTCTAACTGGCGGTGGGGTGGCCCCTCGAGCGCTCCATAGCCCTGAGAAATATACTGGAACTTTATCCAGACGCTCCCCACTAACTAAGCCTTTAAGGTGAACTAACCCTAAACTGTTGGTCGGGGTGTATACTTCCTGTCTCCAGTCGGCGTCTTTTGATACCCAAATTCGCTACACAATCTTTCGAACGCCTTACGGTCGTATGCGCTGGAAATGGGATCCCAGCCATCGTCTTGAGGCAGTGGAATACATAGTTCTTTGAGAATCCTCCTAATTGTGTAATACACGTGAAAGTTGTAGACACTTCGGAGCATGATATTCTCGGATGTCAAATGGTCTTGATGCGAAACTCCGCATCCGGCCGTTGCGCACCATACAGCGAAATTTAGCTGGTTCTGCCAGAAGTTCATATGGGAAAACTCCCATCTTAGTAATACATCTTGACTAGTAGTCTTTGGAACTACATATTTCTCAAACGTGTTAGGGAAATTTGTGGCAAAGCCACTGGCCGGTCTAGCCGTTACGGTTCGGTGTACAAGGTGGTTAACAACGTCTTTTTGCTTGTATTTACCACCGACCGCGTACTTTGCATTAGAGTTAAAGCTAAATGCTTTTGTATCCATTGAAAGATATTATTATGTTTGCTACTATCACTAATGTTCAAAAAGGGAGTTGTGAACTTCAAAAATCAATCGACAACTGCTGCGGACAACGCCGGGTAGACCTCAGATCAATCACGTTCACGGTTGGATGGCAGAATGTGGGGAAGAGCGAAGGGTTTTACTATGTGAAGGATGGACAACAATTAGGTGTAAAGCTGCCTCACGGACTGTGGGGAATAAGACAGCTCAAAGATTTTGTCAACTCAGAGCTTGACGGTGTAATCAACCTCACAGTATCGAATGCTACCGGGCTCGCAACAATGACCATCAGCACTGATAATAAGGTAGTGGTCTCCCCGGGGTTGGGTATTCAACTCAGTTTTAGAGAGACATATCCTCAAAAAACAAAGGAGTGTTTACCCCGGGTGAGTACGTCGGTGATAACCCGGTGGACTTCGCCTTCACGAAAACTCTCAGGGTGCACCTGGATCGGGTGAACACATCGTACAACACGGTAGACGGCACTCCCAGCACATTTACTGAAAACCGTGCAAGCCAGCGACTGTTTCTATGGTGAGACTGTGACCTTAGACTTCCCACACCCCGAGATGAAAGTTTTGGAATCGGGACATATCCACGAATTTACGGTCTCTATTCTCGATGATCAAGCGAGAAAGTTGAAAAACGATTACCCGATTTCGGTAGTTCTCGAAATTTCTAATTGAGTATAGGTGCCCAATATTATAATTAATTTTATTATGAGTATATAAGAACCAGGTAGTTCTTCCGATTGGGTGACAAATTCAAAGAATTTGGAACCGGCAGAAGGTGGATTCATCCCGACAGAGGGCGACTTTTTAACTACTGGAAAAACCAAGGCCCTGATCAATAAAACCATATCGAAGGTCACAAACGGGATTCACAGGAGTATATCAGATGTTAGAGTGAAGTGCTGACGGCGACTGCACAAATTGAGAAAGATCAGGCGCTTATAAGGTGTTGCGCTCAGAGGACTCTCTCATCAGAGAAACGGAACTAAACGAACTAGGTAAAAAAATAACCAAATTTCGAAAAGAGAGCAGGTCGGATATTGATAAAGTCCGAGCAGACCGCCAGGCGGCCCTTACGTTGCGCTTAGAGGACTCTCTCATTAGAGATGCGGCATTTACCGAACTAGATAAAAAAATAACCAAATTTCGAAACGAGGCCACGTCGGGTATTGAGAAAGCCCGAGAAGACCACCAGGCGGACCTTACGGCGGCTTATGAGGTGTTGCGCTCAGAGGACTCTCTCTTTGCTAAGCGTTGCCGAACTAGATAAAAAAATAACCAAATTTCGAAAAGAGACCCGGTCGGGTATTGATAAATTCCGAGAAGACCACCAGTCGAACCTTGCAGAGGCCCTTGCGGAGGCTTATGATGCGTTACGCTTAGAGGACTCTCTCAGTAAAGAAGCGACACTTACTGAACTAGACGGGAAAATAGCCGAATTTCTGAAAGAGACCCGGTCGGGGGTTGAGGGGGTCCGAGAAGACCACAAGGAGGCCATTGCGGAGGCTTATGTGGCATTGCGCTCAGAGGACTCTCTCAACAGAGAAGCGGCACTTACTGATAACTAGACGAAAAAATAACCAAATTTCGAAAAGAGGCCCGGTTGGGGGTTGAGCGGGTCCGAACGGGTATTGAGAAAGCCCGAGAAGACCACCAGGCGGACCTTACGGAGGCTTATAGGGTGTTGCGCTCAGAGGACTCTCTCAGAGAAGCGGCGGTTGCTGAACTAGACGAAAAAATAACCGAATTTCAAAAAGAGGCCCGGTCGGGTGTTGAGAAAGCCCGAGAATACCACCAGGCAGCCCTTGTGAAGGCTTATGAGGCGTTGCGCTCAGAGGACTCTCTCATCAGAGAAGCGGCGGTTGCTGAACTAGACGGGAAAATAACCGAATTTCAAAAAGAGGCCCGGTCGGGTGTTGAAAAAGCCCTAGAAGGGCACAAGGCGACCATTACGGAGGCTTATGATGCGTTGCGCTTAGAGGACTCTCTCAGTAGAGAAGCGGCACTTACCGAACTAGACGGAAAGATAACCGAAGTTTCCGATAAACTGAAACATGATCGTATAGCCGCGACCAAAGCTCTTGAGGAGGCCTCTTATAAGGTTCGTACTGAGGCATATAACGCAAACAGTGCGCTTGCCGGAATAGTGCGAACAATGAAAACGCTAAAACGTGCCATAACAGTTTGGGCTGAGAAGCGGGGCCCATTGGTTGAGGGGCACTATGAATATTCGTTCGGTGCCAAAGCGAGTAATAAATGTGGGGGATACACTATGACAGCTGCGGGTGAAATTATCCAAATGGCGGTCTGCTCGGTTATGGTAGTGGTAAACCTGTGGGCGCGGTCGCGATATATATTGTAGTAGATGGGGAAGAACGGGGGGTTGGAGTCACTAAAATCTCTGGAGATAGTTCGACGGTGGTTTCGTTCTCCGGTTGTGATCGAATTAGACTTTCCAAAGGTAGTGTTATTAACTTTGTTACGAAAATCGGTGACCCAGAGAGTTCTTCCACTATTGTCTCGTTGTTAATTGAACTTATTTTGTAAATACTAATATATTGAAAATCATGAACGAATCAACGCTTCCAATTGTCAATACCACTCCATCAACACTGTGTACAATTAACGAAAGAAGTTCAGATTTTAGGTTGAATAATATCGTCGCTATGCAGGATATTTTAGTTAGAGAATATACAAATAGAAAAAGAAACGCTAAAAAAATATAGACGCGCGCGGTGAACACGGCTGAAGCATCTAGCACGGCTCTGGCGAGTGTCTCTGTGTTGTGTGGGGCGGGGACAGCTGCAACTATATCCACCATTATAACGGTTCCTGTAGCGGGGATTTTAATGTGCGGTGTCGGTCGTTTCTGGGTTGTTGTGTATGGTAATTACGGCGTCGGGTGGAAAACTCGAGAAAAAATGTAGAAAACATGATAGAATATCTGTTTTCGCCAGGTCGAAGAAAAATACCATCGACGTTATGGTGTCCAAAGCGTTGGCCGATAAGAAAATATCAAATTTAGAGTTTGAATCCGTGGTGGAAGAAATGGGGAGATATGAAAAATTAAAAAATGATATAAGAATCAAGGCGCGCACCACCATGCCCAAAATTGAGTGTACTGATTGGGATAAATTTAGGGAAAAACTTGGAGATAAAGTCGGAAGAAATGTTACAGCACCATTGTGATATTTTATAATTAATTTTATAATTAATTTAAAGAAAATTATAAAATTAATTATAAAATTAATTATATTGGTGCAGTAAACAATTTATTAATTAATTTTAGGAAAATTATTAACAATTTAAAAAGAAAAAAAAAGAAAAAAAGTTTTAGGTTCCATCGAGGCTCGAACCCGCGCCAGCAAAACCCTTCTGGGTCCACCCCGCTAAGCCTTCGCTTAATTTCTTCTATTTTTTTTATTTTTTCGGCTTAGCGAGGTGAGTTACACTCACATCTCCTACACTCCATCATTGGACCGATGCCGCGGACCCCACCTCATCGTTACCTCCATCCGCTATAATGTGAAGAGCGGCCAGAGTGAATTACATGTGGCGAAACTTATCTCACTGTTGAGATATTAATGCCGGCGTCCCGACACTGATCTGTTATTTATTATTAATTAATTATTTTATTATATTAATTAATATGTTTTCTATATGTAGGGGGTGTTCAGCATTAAATTAAATAAATAATTTTATTAAAATTAATTAAATAACGAACCATCCCGGAAATTCGTGAATTATATAACCCTCACTAAGTTTTATAGACTGTGTACACCACCTGTGTAAATCGATAGCCCGTTTACATACCATCGATAAGGCTATAAATAGCCGTGTGTGTAATATATTATAGTGTGTTTATTTTCCATCCCGGAAGACGTAATCGTGTAATCTCTCTATAAAATGGACACTTAATATACGTGTAAGGTAGGACACATAATTTACTTTTATTTTCATAACACGTGTAAGTGAAACATTGTCGTCTGCTTGGTGTTGTGATTACAACATAAATTTATAAGTGATATCGTAGAAATGTACGTTCGTTTCGTAAACGAATCGTTGGGTTTTAATAGTTTTATATAATACGCCTTAGTTTCATATCCGATACGCATTATCTGTCTTAATGTTCGTATTTGCCTCTTGTATATTGACATAATTGCCGGTATACTATTGTAAATGCAACGTTTTTGTCGGAGCGTAATAAATTACGCTGGTATTTCATATATTCGATATCGCCTAGTGTTCTCATTTCATAGAATTTATATACAGGATTATAACCCCCGTATTCTTCTTAAACTTCTTCAACACAGCCATTAAAAACTTTCAATTCCAATTGTATTGTATTATCCATTTTCTCTTTTATATTGGTACTTGTTTTTCCTGTTCAATTTTATAAAATTAGTTTGATAATGTTTTTTACAGTGTTTTAATGCTGTAGAAACACCGTGACTTATTAGATCGATTCTATCTTTCTAACTGACTTTCCGATTTGAATTATTACTAAGCGATAATACTTGCGAGCACGTAATCCCTTGTTAACCATTCGATGAGTAGCCTGAGTGCCACCGCATGGTGGACATAGCAGTGACTCGGCTTTGGTCCCTACCCCACAATGTCGACATGGGCGAGGCGAAACGGAACCTCTTCGCATACATGCACGGTGATGTTTGCAATATTCGTAAATACCGGTGCGAAAACATCTCTCGTGACTACCTGTCTTCAACCACGCACACTTAACTAGAACCATTATGTTATATATATATGAGTATAACATAGGGATTTTTATCTCTAATAGGGTGTATCTTCTCATGTCATAAATATATGGTCTCGCGGTAGTAGTATAAGAGTCACAAAAGATACCATCATGCTGTGGAAGGTGCCGCGCGTAGCTGGCACCTTCCAGAGGTGATGGTATCATTGTGACTCTTATATACTACTGGAATGGACACTTCCATGTTATTTTCAGACTATTCCATTTCCTGAAAAGGGTACTGTTCTAGAAACAGAAAATGCCTGCAAATAGTGCAAATCCTGATGATACGGCTCATTACGAACAGGATCATCTGGATAAGCACTGATTGCAACCGTTATGATATGTCTGTATTGTTGAAAGAGTCATTTGATATAACGTGAATATCATATTGATGATTTATCACCACTAGATTAAGCACAGTTATGGTATGCATATGACG
Organism: Conchocele bisecta; assembly: GCA_029237695.1. Taxonomy (NCBI): domain Eukaryota; kingdom Metazoa; phylum Mollusca; class Bivalvia; order Lucinida; family Thyasiridae; genus Conchocele; species Conchocele bisecta. Next base: position 76,191,685 of record CM055274.1, on the reverse strand, counting down.
TCCCACTAGCACAAAGTTGGATTGAGTGCACACATGCGCATGAAGTAATTATCTTTCGACTGAGTGGACCAGTTATCCATAGACTGGTTCACTCAATCGATCCATGTTTACTCTTCGTTACATTGACTTATCACCCCTAGGGAGACAGATTCGCATAAACAACTTGCTTTCTTCTGGATCCCATTCATATTACCTTCATACCCTGACTTCCCACTATCTCACATATTCCCTCCCAAATTAATAACTTATCTGTTCGTTCTATTTCACTTTACCAAACTGGAGTAACATATTTGAACATGTCGATATAATGTTTGCATTTATTTAGCATATTACTTGTTACATGCATATCCACTGTGTCATATATATGTTCCTGTTAGATATACCTCATGTTGTCATATGTATATAGCCTGAGTGAATAAACGATTTTGAAGTTTTGTAATATTGGGTGTATTGTGATATGACGTCATTCATTAATTAATCCCAGATGTATGGATAAATGCAAAGGTAACTCCGTTATTTAAAAGGGGCGCAAAGGACGAAGTAAATAACTATTGGCCAATCTTGATACTAACCACAATATTTAAATAACCACAATTTATTGCATAAATCGCAAAGTGGTTTTCGGCGCAACCACTCAACAGAATCGGCTCTAATACTAATGATAGAACAATGGATAAATGCATTAAATGACGGAAAATTAGCTGGGTGTGTAATGGGTGACTTTCTAAAGGTATTCGACATGTTAGATCATGATATACTCTGGAAAAAGCTTAGCTGCTACCGATTTAGTGATCAAACATTAAGGTGGTTTAAGCAAAACAAAAGTAATACTTATTTCAACTTGGCAGAGAAGAACAATACTGGATAAAAATGAAATTCATTTGACATATAACGATATCAATTTGGAAGTCACTACTGGCGATAAAGATCATTGGACTAAATATTTATGAAAATATGCTTTGGAATGACCATTTTGACTCTGTTTATAAAAAGGTCTCCTCGTATCTTTGGTTGCTATACAATATAGCTATTTCCTCTCTGCAGAGCATATATCGTTATTTTGCAAAGCTTATGTACAACCTCATTTCGACTACTGTTGTATTATTTTGTCTAATTCACCAAATCAAAATCGAGCCAAAATTATAAAATTGCAAAGACGTGCATGAACAATTATTCTTCAATGCCATTGTTCACCCATTGTCTATGTTGTAGGTATACTAATACAACTCCCCGACTACATGTACAACAGCGACTATGACAGTCTTTCCGTGTCGATGAAGTCAATTGAGTCTCGCTGCTCTGTGGTGTCGGACATGCTGGAACACGCTCGCAATCACAAGGGCGAGGTCTCTGGGAAAACTTACTGCCAAATGATGCAACTGAACCTCAGCATGGGGGTGTTTGTGGACAGAAACCTGATTCACTGTACTTAGCTGTTGATATGCCATTAAACACCAATACATCAAATCTACACATTTAATACTTAATATTGTGTGGTGTGGACACAGTGTGACTTTACGACGTTTGTGATAATTATATATTCAATTCCATGTTCAATGTACACACAGATACATGCCACAATTATCCTTTCAGACATGAACGACTATATGTGGCTGTGACTGGAGAAATGGGACCAGAGCACACCCAGATTGGCCTGTGCATCCGCACAGTCTGATCAGAATCTGCACCATTCCATTAATGTATCATCTTTCATGCTTCTAACTTGCATTATATATCATTATCATGCTATAGGAGTTCGATACATGTATTTGATCTGTCTGAGGAGCTACATTGATGACAAAACCCATAAGCCCATTTCTTCAATCACAGCCACATACATGTAATTATATTGCAGTGTAATTTTTGTTTTCCTTAATTGACATGGGTTGTCCCTTCTAGATATACATTTACAATACAATGGTATTATTCTTTTTTATGTTGCCATGAATCACATGTTTTGCTGTACATTCAAACCTGTATAAGATGCATATATAATGTAATGAATAAACAACATGAACAAGGGAGATAGCTTTAATATTATTTTTCCACGTATTGACCACCATACATTTCTGGGTCTAGTTTCAAATTGGAGATTATATTTTGACAATTTCTCAAAGTTTTACAAACAGAAACTTGCCAATACCACAATTACATGGTCATTTGAACTGTAATAAATGATAGCTTGCTGTACCTTGGTCACTGGCAGCACTTTCTATGTATTTTTTATTCCAGTCCCTATAGCGCATTTTTCTCTGAGTGTAAAACGCCAAAGCAACCATTTTCACCCATAGTTCAATATGTTTGCATTACTACACATTATACTTCTATGAGCTGCTACACATTGCAACGAATATGTTGGTATATTACATGAGGTACTTTCACAGTTTTATGTTGGAGAATGTTGACTTTGAAATGATACAATAAAGTATACAGGCATACCTTAACCTGTTAACTGTAAATATGTCTGAGTTTCAGAGGGCACTAGCGAAGATTGTTGCACGCCAACTGGGTCACCCTTCTTAAATAAAGCATTTACTTAATTAGGTATCACTTATCACTTATCACAATGATTACCTTTTTAAGTGCCTTATGTTTTTGTCTTAAGCTTCACTATAATTGGAGTTGTGGCTATGGAGATACAGTTTTTAAACAAGTGTTGCGTTTTCAAAGTGGTTAAGGATATATTTTGGAAAAGCCAATGTACTTCTATGAACACTAAACATAGGAGTAACACCTGGATTCCCAGTTTTCTTGGAAAACAATCTCAAATTTCAAAGGTTCATATTCGTCATCATCGGCACGTATCTAGTACATCTGAGACGTGTGTCACGTGTGTGTATAAGTCTGAACGGGCGAAGATATACAAAGTTTACTTAAAGTTCGTTAAAGTTCGTTCTTTCCACTGCAGGGGGTGGGGGGGGGGGGGGGTAGCGTGAGCGGCAGACTTAGGTTGGTGAATAGGTTTAGCGGTATAGCAAATGGAGTAAAACGACGGCCATTTGCCAAGAGGTAGGTACATTTTCGTTGTTTTATTCATATTTTAATTTAAAACACGAGGAAGTCACATAGCCTATGGCACGACGGAATATATCATTGATCTACGAATGCAAACACTTTGTTAAAAGATGCAGTGACAAAAGGTTATTGAAGGATTTGTTGTCTCCTCTGTGTAAACAAACCATGCCGTCAAGAATTTTGCAGATATTTTCGGGTCGATTTTAATGAAAATACGGTTTATACCCCTGTATGTAACCCATGTAGCCCACACTTATCAACTATTTAACAATTTGTACGAGATTTCGCCATTCGCATACCTCTCACGTCCATGAAAACGATGTGTAAGCACTCTAAAGGGCCGGCGGTGGGAAGTACATGCGAAAAAGGTCGGCGGCAAGTGTTAGATAAGTGTACTGTTCTGGTTGGTATTTTTGTATATATGTTATAATATGCAAAATATAAAAGTTGAATTACCCTGACAGTGTACGCCCGTCGGGCAAAAATCAGAGATATAAATACATGCATACCATGACGTCACATCTGTAAAATTACTGAAAGAGGCTTAATGGTTTAAAATGAATTGAGACAGGTTTATTGTGTCGAATAAACGACTTTATTGCGAAAACTGAACTGAAAATCATCAGATGTCGATATTTTATTGAGCGTTATAAGAGTTTAACTATTGACTGTACTGTATACTTGCATGATTTTCAAAGATATATACTCGTTCAGCTAGTTATGTGTTTACAATAGTTTTGTGGTGATCATTTGAAAATAAAAATCACACAAAAATATATAGAAACTGAAATAGAGAAGCACGTGAACAAAATTGCGGAAGTACTTGCATCTGACAACGTTGGAAACATAATTGATGTTATATATGTTGAAAGGGCCCAAACTAAAAATAGCTTTGAATTCTCCACGGGTCGAACACTTATTTGACAAACATAGGAATGTACAAATGTTTCTCAGATCATCATCTGTTTTATTGATATTTCGTGTAAATACGTTATATATTGATGCATAAAATAGTTATACACGGAAATTCGTCGCGTAGACGGTCACGGCATTAGTCCATTGCCCGCATGTGTCCGCATTTCTTCGATGTTTTGTATTAATATAGTATCCTTTACATAGCAACTCGCTTAATCCGGTTGTAGGAGGCGTTTGTGCCATCGACTAGGACATGTTGGTGCATTTATTTACACAATGTCCAAGTGCAACAAAACCTCACTTACAACCGTGTCGGTCTGCCCGTTAGCAGGACTGTCCGGCCATCATGAACACATTGTGTGTTTACAGTGTAAGTTTATTGATAATTTACTACATTGCAAACAACTTTTGAGAGCTTATTATGGAGAAACGGGCTTATGGGTTTTGTGACCGGTGTAGCTTTTTTACCCTGCCACAGGAAGGTCCTAGTAGAGCTGGAGCTAGACTGATCGCTAAACACATAGGCCGCATTTCTCCAGTGGCTGTGACTGGAGAAATGGGCAGTATGTGTTTTGCGACCAGTGTAGATCCAGATCAGCCTGCGCATCCGCACAGTCTGATCAGGATTTGCACTGCAATGAAACACCTGCCATGCTTCTAGCAAGCAATACAGATCGTTATCAGGCTACAGGGGTGTGATATTTGATCAGGAGCTACACTGGTCACAACATCCATTTGTCCAATCACAGCCAGATATATGTAATATGTAAACGGTCAGGGCACGTGTGTTTACATTGTAAGTTTATTGATGATTTGCTACAGTGCGAACAACTTTTGGCGCCGCTGACCAAGCAAGCGATTTGACTGGTCGATATCTTAGCCATTTTAAAGCACTCCAGTACACAACATTAATTAAATTTCGGAAATAATTTAAGGTATTTTTCATGTTTTGAAGCATTTTAGTTTCTTCAAATTTGTGGTAGTTTGATGATTAAATTACATTGTATAATCTACCGCATAAATACAGCCGGTTACAGAAGATATTAGTAGAAAATTCGTGTGTAAACCGATTCCAACTTTTGAATACACAATCGGATACAGCGTCGTGTAGTCGATTCGTTCGTAGCGGTTTTTTGGGCCACAGCTTTGTGCGGCGTCTTGCTACGGACATATCGGCGATGGTTCCGGACCTGCTACCAGGATATTGATCTCCTGCAATGCGATGTTCGTTGCCGCGGAGTAGTTGGTTTATTGTCACAGACAAACACGTGACATTTCTACAGAGGTTCACACCTTTCCTACGTACATTCAGGCCGCATGTGGTGATCCTTGAGCTGGGAGGAAATGACATGGACAACGGCGACTATACGCCGGCTCGCTGTCTGGAATTGGCCAGTTCGTTGGACGACTTGGGTACTCGTCTGAGCCGGGACTTCGGTGCAGACAACGTCCTGGTCTGTGAGCCATTCACCCGCAAGTTTCCATCGCGAACAACTCCGGAGCAGTACGAGGACAACAGGAATTCAGTGCTAGGCTACCTGGAAACGTTTCTCGAGCAGTCTCCGGGAATGCAATTATGGCGCCATAGGCGGATATTTGGCTACCTAACGCCGATCTACCTGGGTGACGGTGTCCACCTAAACGACGTGGGACAGCTGCGATTTTATCGCTCCATTCGCCTGGCCATCATGACGGGGATCCGGATATAGACCATTCAATAGTCACCGACCCGAATTCTACATTTGTGTGATCACACTGTGATGCTGTCCTTTGTGGGACCTGCCAAATATGTTTTTGTTTTACTCTCTTTGCATAGTACATTCACACCATTTCCGGGAAGGAAATGTCTGAGTTCCCCTAAGTGACAATAGCACCTATGTCCATATGAGGCGGGAAGTCGTGGCAGATTCCCTGATGGGCACGTTTGTAGAAAGTTGTCTACATTATTACAACTGCCTACAACTGTATACGATGTAAATCCCCATATAACATATTGTATATGTGTCCGAGTATTCTATTGATACTCATTCAACATTTATTCATATTCAATTGTTATATAATTACCTCTATTTAGGAAGCTGCCACGATTTCTGGACATAACTACCTAGGTCTTCATTTACATGTGCTAGCGCGCATGGCTTTGTGCAACCTGCCATGGTTTTTACTCTTTCATTAATATATTTTACACAGGATATACTTATTATGCATGAAGTGTTGATGAAAATGTATTGGATATGTAGTTAGGTCATTTATTTACCGAGTATTGTTGACAATAATAGCAAACAAAATGGTCACCATTAACACTATTCTATTATATTCTTACACATTTTATCAAGTTTAAAGGTACAACACATATAATATTCAATTACTTCCTTCCTAAACAATTGTTGTCAATGTTATATCAAGAAATTTATAGCCATACACCCAAATTTAATCTAAAATATGAATAATTAGCGAGTGTTTGGTTGTGGCGGGCCTCCATTCCGGTTTGCCACCCTTCTCTGGGGTAGACCACTAAGCACCATATTCCAAATTATAATTTTAATTATTACAGCACGCCATACTGCCTACACTTTTAATGCCCTTGCGGCCTGATAATATGTGAGGCCACATAATGGCAGGGCGGGCATGCTGCTTCTTAGCGCACCTTACATACTTGATGACATTATCATGAGTATGTTCATTTGTTATACTATTATATGTTCCATTAGTGGGACGCTTCCAGTCGGTTTCATACCTGGCTGTCGAGGTATAACTTTACTTACCAGTAACCATGTTGGCTCTGTTGTGTTCAAGATTATTTTTGCATTTACCTGCAATTCTCGTGCGTGAAACTGAGTTTCTTATCGCACATATTATCATTATCAGTGCTAGTCTGTGTGTGAATTTACATTCTTACCACACTTTATAGTTTATGTAGACGGTAAGGGTGAAGCAGGCAGGCCTCAGCAGTTTCTGTTACATACAGGCGATTTCATCCGTATTAATATACTTGATAATTGATTGGTTAAGTCAACCTGTTGTTCATTGTACATTTAATTATTCATATCGGAAATTCACTCCTGTTTTAAATTATTGACACAGTTGTGTCACCCTGCTTTCACTCTAGTGTGGGCATTCCACAAAGTGAATTACTGACTCTTACTTTAACTTTAGATAGGAACAGTCGACGTAAGCGGACTGCGTTGGATATTACGGCGTTGCCAGCGCGGTCATCTGGCAGGATACCACGCCGCTCTTCCATGCCAGTTCGGCAAGGCAGGGAGCGCCCGGCTGCTACAGGTGCACCTGAACCCGCTACACCAGCGAGAAGAGCAGCCACCCATACGGCGACGTCCAGGACGTGGTGACATACATCACGCGGTCAATCACCACTGACATAACAGCCTTAGTCCAGCAGCAAGTCGCCGCCCGGCTGAATATCCCACAGTTGTTCCCACCTACATCGACTCTACAACCAGCCACACTGCCGCCGCGCCCAGATGGTACGGAGACTCTGTCCCACATTCCAGATGATTGCAGATGATCAGATATCCGGGGCGATGCTCCAGTTTCCTGCCACCCCTAATCCGTTGGCTGGGCCACAACACCAGGTCCTCACAGCGCCCTAGGCTACAGACACGACTCCGTAGTTGCCTACACCAACTTTTATACCATCAGGACCTAAGTCACAATCTCATGGTATGTCCAGTATCATGCATGCTGTTGCGTCAGGCCGCTATTTTCAATCTGCCACATTTCCTCTGCATTCCTTTGTTCCCTGGAAGGTGAAGGGGAAGATATGGAATTTGGAATATGTGGATTTAGCGACAATCACCGATGATGCTCCAGATTCGCAGGTTTCACTGAAAATAACCCACAAGGCATCAGCACGGTCCCCGCGGAACCTCGGCGTAAGTTTCTCACCAGTTTGGGTTTCGTTTGGAATTCCTAGGTGACCGGACACCTCAAGACAGTTCTAATCTTTAGTCAGCTAACCTGCATCCTGCTGTCGTTGACAAATACATACACACCGAGTTGGCACATGGTCAGATTTCAGAGGGAGTTGCGTGTAGGAAACTACCTAATCTTAAAGTTAGTCCGCTGGAAGTGATACCGAAGTAAACGCCAAGCGAATATCGCCTCATTCAGAACCTGTCCTACTCACAGGGAGCAGATGAATCGGTCAATGCGGGCATTCCCAGTGCTCATAGTACAGTTCATTACGCCCAGGTGGAGGATGCCATTCATGCGATCAAACAGGTGGGAACGGGGGCATATATGGCGAAAACGGACATCGAGTCGGCCTTTCGTATTATTCCCATACATCCAGATGATTATCCCTTGCTGGGGTTTTCTTGGGATGGCCGTTTATTCCATGATACAATGATTCCAATGGGAGCATCTTCTAGTTGTAAGATATTTGAATCATTCAGTCAGGCTTTGGAATGGGTTTCCAGACACAAGTACGGTTGCAGGAACCTTGCTCCTACATCCTTGATGATTTTTTGTTCATTGCTGACTCATACGAGACGGCCCTTTCTGACCTACGCGCATTTCAACGACTCTGTTCTCAGATAGGCGTTCCTTTGTCTAGTATTAAAACAATTTTTCCCGACACTACAATGACATTCATGGGTATCACCTTAGACTCATTACGTAGGGAAGCGAGGTTACCCGAGGACAAACTGAGCAAGGCCCGGACATCGTTACAGGAATTTCGGGGCTAATCATCTTGCACTTTGCGTGCCTTGCTATCTCTGATCGGTTTTCTGAACTTTGCTTGCACCGTCATATGGCCCGGTCGTACGTTTCTCCGCAGACTGGTCAATCTGTCAATGAGCGTCACAAAATTACACTACCATATCAAACTGACCACAGAGGTCCGGCAAGACATCTGGCTCGAGTTCCTCACAGGATTTAACGGTACATCTTTCTTTTTGCATGAAACCACTATGACTAGTGATGCGATACACCTGTATACAGACGCTGCATGCCCCTTAGGTTATGGGGCCTGTTATGGTACAACATGGTTTTACGGTAGGTTTCCTGAGTCATGGCACTCAGTGAATATAGCATTCCTCAAGTTATACCCTATTGTACTCTCGGTCGCTGTATGGGGCCATCTCTGGAAAGACCATTGTATAGTTTTCCATACGGACAATGAAGCCCACGTGTCTATTATTAATAAGAAAACGTCTAAGGATAAGCCAATCATGTTGTTGGTCAGGAAACTGGTTCTTGCCTGCTTACGCCTTAATATCCTATTCACTTTGCAACATGTGCCTGGGAAAGTGAATGAAAAAGCTGATGCACGTTCTTGATTCCAGTTATCCTGATTCAAGGAACTTTCTCTAAACAGCGAGTGCAACCCGACCACCATACCGGAGGACCTCAAACCGCTAGCATACTGCAGGAGGTTGAGGTTCTGCTGACATCATCAATGGCCCCGTCAACAGTTGATACTTACACGAGAGCGTGTCAGTGTTTTCATCAATTTTCTGCAGCTCTTTATGGACACGCACCACAGCTCTCTCTGGCAGTTATCACCATGACCCTTTTCGTAGCTCACATGCACTGTAGTAAACTATCTAACAGGACGATTTCTACCTACATGTCGGCCATCGGTTATGTACACAACATGCTACAGATGCCTGATCCCACAGGTGATTTCCTTATTGCGACACTGGAGCGTGGGGTTCAGAACATGAATAGTTGATATATTGGTTCAATTACTTTCCACGCCGATATCAGGGAACTAAGGTGGACTGACATGACTGCCATGGATGGAGCCATGTGTATATATTCATTATTCAACGTACATGTAATATTTTGTTTATTCTGTTCGTACTATTATAAATTGACACAGTCTCTCATTCCTTCGGTGATCAAGGCTATGCTGAGGTTCGGCAAACCGATATCAAGGGATTACTAATTACTGTTTGCATGGGCTAACTGGGATTGTTGGTCTATTGATCTCACTCGGTTGCATACACGATATTAAGTGATTTGGATTGCTGTTTGCATGGGCTGACAGGGATCCTACACTTTTCATTGCTGCAAACATCACGGCACCATAACTTACATTATTATAACTCCAGGTTATATTGATGATGGGTCCATGTGCGGATCTTGGGTGGGGTCGGTTGTGGGGAGGGTCTCGGGTAGCAACGAACGAATGAGCAGCCACATCAATTTGTGAATATCACGTCTGACAGTATATGAATAGCCTACCAGTGAATACCTATGTGTGTTTGCTATGATGGTAGCTGAGCGATAGATAGTCTGAGCATGAGTTAAACTAGGAGCCTGGTACTGTCGTTATCTACTTTTCCCTGCTGCCGCCCCCGGTTGCCATGAATACGACAGTCTATGGCAGACATATATGCATTTAACATGGAATGATGTAAACAAGCAAGTGTGTGTGTCAGATGTCCACAGTTGGCGATCGTGTATGCAGTCGAACTCATATTGTACATGTCACCTCTCTCTCTGTCTCTCGGTATCTACGGGAGAGTGAAAAACACAGACGTGCACATTTGCATTTTTAACACCATTTGATCACCACATAGTGACACTTTCTAAATACATCCTTATTTGACCTTGTCATTGGATAAAAAAGCATCATAGCAGAGCTATGGAATAACTAGAAATTATGTTTTAAAACATGGATATGTCCCCATTGCATACTGGACTATATCTCTAGAGATTGTGTATAAAAAGAGAAAACTTTATATTTACACACATTTAAAGGTCATTTGATAAAGTCTTACATTTTTTTTTTACATAAAAAAATAGTATTTCAGCACCATTTTAAAGGTCACATTGGTCAAAGTCATATCATTTTTTATGCGATTGCGCCACACATGTTCAGGTGAATGAACTGTCCAAAAGTTAAAGCAGTCCTTCAAGTAATATTGATGATATTGCATGATGGAGAAACTCTTACTAACTTTTCGAAGTAAGAACATGGCTAAGTGTTTCAGCACCATTTCGAAGGTCACACAGGTCAAGTTCATGCCATTGGTGGTGAGAGTGCATCACACATGTTCATGTGAATGAACTGACCAACTAGCAAAGCAATCCTTCAAGTAATATTGAAGATATTGCATGATGGAGAAAGTCTCACAAACTTTTCGAGGTAAATGTACACAGACGGACGGACGGGAGGACGTACGGAACCTCAATAACAACGCAATATGTCCCCTTGCTGTCGTCTAGAGGGCATACAATATATATGATGATACAGCAGTAAATGTTTCAAAAGAGAGAGGTATAAACCCTAAGGGGCCAATGAGTCGGGGAAAACATAATAATAACAATACAACTATAATAGTGATCTATGGCACAGGTATTCGGCGTGTTTCAGCTTTCATCGGTATAACTCCATGCATATGAAAAATGCTTCTAACTTTGATCGGACACGACCTCGTATCATAACAAAATAGCATGTTTAAAATTGTAATTTGCTAGGCATTCTATGTATTTCTGCGGGATAACTATACTTCTCAAATGATCATATGAACTTGCCACTACAACATTAACGTTAGAGCCTTAAACACATTATTTAATTTGTTGTCATGCGAGGTTGTGTCAAAAGCCGCTGTCATTCGATATTCTTTGCATAATTATTATCTAACTATGCTATTTTAACAAGATAGCAATAATTCTCAAATGAACATCACATTAGCGTTAATAAAATCGGGGAAGTTGTTACGATACGAGGTCGGGTTCGACCAAAGTTAGAAGCCTCGTTCATATGTATATAGTTATACCGATGAAAGCCGGAACACGGTGAATGCCTGTGATCTATGGTACGAGTACAACGGTGGTCTTCAATGTGGCAAATAATGTACTCCACGTTCAGCGATGTACGGTCCCCCAAAAAAAAAAATATTGAACTTCATTTTTAAAAACTGCAAGTGGGAAGGAGAAGATTTTGGGTGCTTGAACACTTTAGGAAACATGTTGTAAAGCAAAATGACCTCAACCCGGCTCAGAAAGTATTCTCAACACGGGTACAGGTGCAATTTTCCGCTAGGGATTTATTTTCTACTGAATTGCATATACCTTCATCGGCCATCAACGACACAAGGAACACAAGCATGTATCAAACATGAACTTATATAACTATACTTATTAATACGTTGCCACACAATTTGCCAAACAAACCAACCACAAACCTTTATAATTACATGTACTTCCCACCGCCGGACCTTTATGGTGCTTACACATCGTTTTCACAGACATGAGAGGTATGCGAATGGCGAAATCCCGTACAAATTGTTAAATAGTGGATAATTGTGGGCTATATGGATTATATACAGGGGTGTAGACCGTATTTTCATTAAAATCGACCAGAATCTTTCTGCAAAATTCATAAGGGCATGGTTTCTTTGCACAGAGGAGACCACAAATCCTTCAATAACTTGTTTGTCACTGCATCTTTTAACAAAGTGTCTACATACGCAGATCTATGGTACATTTCGTCGTTTCATAGGCTATATGTCTTCTTCGTGTTTTAAATTAAAATATGAATAAAACGACGAAAATGTACCTACCTCGTGGCAAATGGCCGTCGTTTTACTCTACCGCTAAACATATTCGCCAACCTACGTCGTTCCTTCCCGTCCCAGTCTGATATGCGCAGATCATCACATTTTTTTTTAAATCTAAGCGACGGAAATTCGTTAGTCCGGACGGATAATGCTCCGAAACCCGTATTTGGCGTAAAAAAACTGATATTTGTTAACGATTTTGTATTTACCAGATCATTCGCGGGTCGGAAAATAACATATCACAGTCCATTCCAGTTATTTAGGATTGAAAGGGTTAAGAGATGTACATTTCCTTTCTTCGCTCTATACCGCCCTAGGACGAAGGGAATAAATCGAGGAAGGAACTTTTGAACGCGAAAGAACGAATATGTGGGTGTGACTGGAGAAATGGGGCTTATGGATTTTGCGACCAGTGTAGATCCAGATCAGCCTCGCAGAGGCCGTATTGTTCGCCATTATCAATCAGATACCCGTCATGTCTCTGATTAACAAACAACAGATATCGTTACCAGCTATATGAGTGTGATATTTGACCAGAAGCTACACTGATACACGATTCACATAATCATAATTTCTCCAACCACAGCCACATATTTAAAGACGGCATGTCCACGGTGGGCATAGTATGTCACCTGCACCTGCTTTTTGGACCCGTTTCCATCTAAATTTTCTAAAATATCTTAACCACTGATGTGGCACTTGTTATGCGATGAGTGCAAATACACTGTGAAATGGCATAATATATATATAGCATATAGCCGTTTTGGAGTTACATGTATTTTGAGAAAACTGACATCAATGTAAGCTTTCTCGAAATAGCTCCGAAACCACTACGAAACGTTTAATCTACAAGTTACATAGACTGATACGGTATTCAAGGGAAAGTGCTCGCCTGGTTTGAACATGTTCTGACTGATAGAAAGCAGAAGATGCTTGTCAGGGGTAAGCCATCCTGCAAAACCGAAATAGTTAGCGGGTGTACCGCAAGGTTCTATCATAGGTCCATTACTTTTCATTCTCTATGTAAACGAGCTTTCAGAGACTCTTCAGTCAAATTTTATAATATACGGATATGGTATTCAAGGGAAAGTGCTCGCCTGGTTTGAACATTTTCTGACTGATAGAAAGCATAAGGTGCTTGTCAGAGGTAAGCCATCCTGCACAGCTGAAATAGTTAACGGTGTATCGCAATGTTCTGTCATATGTCCATTACATCCTTTATGTAACGAGCTTTCAGAGACTCTTCAGTCAAATTTTATAATGTTTGCAGACTAAAAAGTTCTGTGATAATTTTAATATTATCACAGACGACATAAACACTCTTCAGGAATGGGCAAGTAAATCGCTATTGAAATTTAATGCAGACAAGTGCAAGACAATACACTTTGGTTCTAACAATATAAACCATAAATACACTATAAACACTACCGGATTATACACTGTTGAAAAGGAACGTGACCTCGGAGCGATAATTACAAGTGATTGTAAACCAAGTGACCAATGCGCAACCGCAGCAAAAGAAGCAACACGGTGTATGTGGAGAAGAAATTTTAAACATATCGTAGGTAGTTGTACCCTTAGTGTGGCCCCATGTAAAGTCTATGGATATCTAATAAAATCACTGATAATAAAACAAGCTACTTGTATAAAAAACGATATAGATGCGATCAGTAAGTCTTTATTCAGATACTGCTTCCAATACAAATGCACACAAACTTGTAATATCCAGATAACAGACCAATTGTGATGTAGCACATATATATTTACGTCTCTACACAGGTCTGTAGAAGACAAATTATATAATGTAAATACCTACATGTGCTTATTATTTTCCAACTACTGCATATGGTGTGAGTTCCCTGCTGGTAGCATATGCATAAAGACGTATTGAACACATATATATGGTTTATTTGTGTAAGTAGCTATCGGTTTATTAATAGTTTTTCTATAAGATTTACATTGACTTTACATGGGGCCACAATAAAGGTACAACGACCTTACAGACACATATCCACTGGACGCATCAACCTTTTTCCAGTTATCTAATATTACAATCACACGTGGTCATAACATGAAATTAAATAATCACAGTTGAATAAATCATTGCTAGCGAGGATACATTTCTTTAGCATTCGTGTCATCAATCACTGGAATTCACTACCGCAGAGAGTCATTGAATGATGCCAAAACAACAGACACATTCAAGACTTTATTCGATTCCCACTGGCGTGACATAAATCGATATGAAACATAAGAGGCTTTGCCTATATATCAAACATCCATCAAACACGTACATGTAAATGACTATAAGGATTAGATCATCAGCAGACACTATCAGCATATTGGTTTCTGGGGTATCTGTAATTTGTCACATTAAAATCCAGTTAGGAGGATTCTCAAATAAGTAAGTACTCCACTACCTCAAGACGACTGCTGGAATCCCATTTCCAGCACATACTGCCGTAGGGCGTTCGAAAGACTGTGTAACGAATTTGGGGTACCAAAAGACGCGGACTGGAGACAGAAAGTATATACCCCAACCAACGGTTTATGGTTAGTTCACCTTAAAGGCCTAGTTAGTGGTGGGCATCTGGATAAAGTCCCTGTATATTTCTCAGGGTTATTTAGCGCTCGCGGAGCTAACTCACCACCAGTCAGAAAAATGACAACATGGACTAAATATAATTATAAGTTGAATACGATGACGTTCGGTGATGAAGTGCTTGGAGGGCTTGCGTGTAAAGACGGTTATTGCCATTGGCTACCTACTAAAGTAGCCCACGTGGAATACCTAGACCAGGGTGATACTGCACAGATGCGAAATGCGTGGACCACATTTATACTAGATAAAAGCACTGGATTCACGCAGGCCGGGGTTATTCGCCTCAACGACTCCATTCGCACTTAAGTTTGGGTCATCCTCGGCTCACAGAAGCAAACGTGCAGTTCTATAATAGGAGCCGGGACGGCGTTTGACGCACAAAACAGTTCGTATCGCTTGTCGAGGACGCCATCTCATCTCCGGTAGCCCTCCCGGATGCGATCACGCGGTATCACGACATTTTGCAGCGGGCCAGCACCCCAGTAGACTATGCATTTGGAATAGGTATGTATATGGCGCCGATCAATATGATACTACGAGACGACCCGGTTGACGGTTACAATAATCAGATCGTAATCGCCACCGTGAACCAAAACATCGGCTACAACGGGAACGTGAACGCGGATATCATCAAGCGCACCCCCAACATGCTCGGTAGCGGAGTTGAAAGTGGAAACAATTTTATAAAACCGCAAGCACCCACCCCACCACGAAGCACACCATCAAGTTCCTTCGGAACTAGTGACACAACCCACGAGGAGGAGAAATTAGGGCTCGTCGTCGCCCTCGTGGCGGTCGGACTTTTCGCGCTTTGGTTTTAGGAACTCTCGGGAGGCTAATAGTAGGAGACCGGCGATCGCCACGATTAAAGCACAAGCATTCTCTGCGAACCATCCGGCCGTTTTTGATAATATAGATAGCAAGAAGGAGACGAGACCCCCGATCAACCCAGGCAGCGCGGCAGCCGCCTTTCCGGCTAATTTAGCCAGGAGACTGGCGAGGGCTTTTAGTTGTTTGTTTACCCACTCCTTGGCTCCGCCGGATGGCGCGGGAGCTGGCGCGGGTGCAGCCGCCGAACCGCCACCACCAGTGATAGCTAGAACTATGGTTCATATAGTCATGCCGAGAGCTGCGAAGATGCTAAATATCGTGACGCCCTGCTCTCTGAACAGAGTGCGAAGACGCTCACCGAGTGTCGTCTCCTCGTGCAGGACCCTCGAGATTGTTTCACGGATCCGACTTATTTCCGCCTCACGGTTAGTCGAGGCAGCATCCAAGCGAGCTTCTCTTTCATCCCGCAACGACCGCAGGCGTTCGTTGATCCGCTCGGTAGATTCTCTATCGTCACGGACTCCAGTTTCCTTTCTTCTAGCGCGATATGTTCTTCCTGCGCCGAGAGTTTCGAGAGGTTAAGAACCAGTTCGCACCGGACTGTTCGCAGAGCCTTATCGAGTCCCCGGAGTTGGCGAAGTGGTAACGGTGGGTCATCCATCGTGCTGAGTATTTCGTTTTCGTTGATCTCCATTGTGCGAATAGCGTCGGTGGCTACACGAGGGACCTCGCTGAGCTCGACAGTTTCTATAGCGGCGGCTGTCTTCGCCATCGTTTCGTCGGTAGACTGTAGGGCCTCTACAGCGCGGGCCGGCATAATTGTTTTACCCCTCTTCCAATCTACAAATCCTAGTTCGTTCCTTACGATTTCGCCACCGCCCCGATTTCCGGCAATGGTGCTCAGCGCTAGGGGTTTTCCGGTCCTCATGTTGACGATCGGGACATTTGATGCTTTTAGTCGCAACCTACCGGCCCGATCCAATTCGAACTTGGAGTAGTCGCGGCCGACAGACGGGACCGCACCATTTTTTACCAAACTGTTGTAATAGTCGTCTACAGCTGATTCGAGTAATTCCTGACTTAGACCAACGGTGCTGGTAGCGCCACCTATTTCCTCGCCGGCTAGTGTCTCTATGAAGGCCGTTTCGTCACGAGGTAATCATGGAAGTCATCATCATCATCATCGCGGAAATCGTCTCGGTCGCCCGTAGTGAGATCGAATTCGTCCATGCCAAAGTCGCGACCATCCATCGTTAGCGATGTATTGAACAAAAAACCATACGGGTTTAATAGAGTTTCAATAATGTCTTCGAATCAATACGGCCGCAAACTCAATCCATACCGCAGACTTCGGGAGCCCCTCGGGGCGAAAGGCGTGAGACAGAGCGTCGTTATTACGAACAACCCATCGACGATCGACCAGAACCAGCAGCTGTTGGCCCGCTTTCCCAGCCTCGGAGCTAGCGACGTCATTGTGCCGGGGACTGTTCGCCTCACTTTCACTATTTCGCTGACGTCGACATACGCGGACCGAACCATCGGTCAGAAACTGGGTCGCGCCATCGTCAAGAAGACCGTGATAAAGATTTCTGGTAATGAGGTGATGTAGATCGATGACAGCGACGTCTACCATTGCTACCAAGACCTGTGGAAGACGATTGATCAGAACCCAGTACGCCGGGCGCGTTGCCATACTTTACGACCGAGTTCTTCGCCATCGCAAGATGAAGAAAGAAAAAAGCGACACATTGTGGAATATTAACGTCAACGTCCCCGCACGCTCGATGAAAGGCATACTGGTGCTGTTCGAGGAGGGTCGGTTCGAGCTCGGGGCTAGAAAAAGCGATAAATTCTATAACCCCAAAATCACAAAGGTCGAGGTGACGATCGAGGGAGTCCCCAATCAACTCTACAGTCAGGGCCTTCGCGCACACCAGCAGTGGGACGAAGCCAGAAAGCAGTTTGCTGCCGGGTCTAAGCGCTCTCTCGGACGTCTCCATCGCGGAGTTCCTGACTTCCAAGTACGCGCTATGGCTAGACATGCGAACCAGCGACGACGACCAAATGCACGGTAGTGGACGCCAAGTTGAGAACGCTAGCGAGGGTGTGACGATCCAGATAGCCAAAGAGGCGGACGGAGCTGGCGCATTGAACGTGTATCTATATATAATCACAGACGCGCAACTCAACATCGAAGATGGTTGATACGTCTCATCTTTATACTGAAAATAAAAAACCTCTGGGGTTTCCGAAGGATGCCCACTCTGCCATAATATGTGGGCAGACAGGATGCGGAAAAACGGTTTTCATCCTGGACTTACCCCAGGGCTCCTACCGCGATGTCTTTCGACACATTGTAATCCTGTGTCCAACTGTGCGTCACAACGAGACTTATCAGCGGCGCCCGTGGATATGGGCCCACCCTGAGGTATACGTCGTTGACCCCGGTTACAGGCTTCACGATCGGCTGCGTTGCGTGGCTTCTACCACGTCTTTCAGGGCGAGCCCACCCTATACGTGATTGACGACTGCTCGGCCAAGGCGGCGATGACCAAAAAGAAGGAAATGCTCTCCGAGTTCGCATTTTCTGGCCGCCATGCGAGGCAAAGCGTATGGATCTCCACTCAAAGGTACAACGCCGTCCTCAAGGATCTGCGCGAGCAAACGAAATGGGTCGCCCTCTTTCACTGTAAGGAGCGAGACTCATTCGATGACTGTCTTCGAGAGAACGACGTTATCCCAACGCGCGAGGAGCGCCTGGAGGTTCGACAGATGCTTTCCGAAACTAAGCACGCCAAGCTTCTGATAAAGACTGATCAACCAACTGCTTACAAAGTAATAAGCGCAGCTTAGATTGTTCTTAACACTTAACAATGCTTAACAAATGCTGAGCAATTGCTGAGCAATTGCTGAGCAATTGCTGAACAAATGCTTAACAATGGTTAACAATGCTGAACAAATGTTGAACAAATCCTCAACAATGGTCAACAAATGCTGCACAATGTTAAGAATGTGTTGCTCTGCTGCGAGCTTTGTTTAGAGCATAACGGTGATCGTAAGTATCGGATGGTGCGCTTGGCAATACGTTAGACATATGAGACTAGTCAGAATAGTACTCAAAATGAACTGCGACGAACTTCTCGATCAGCTAATGGAAGAAACAGTCGTGTCGACTGCCGACACGACTGTCGGCACGACTGCCGACACGACTGCCTACACGACTGTCGGCACGACTGCCGATACGGCTCCCAATGAAAACACAGCGCGACGCGAGCGACTAGCTGCGCTGGTTGCTGGGGGGCAATCGGAGCATTATCTCGGTAGGCGTCTCTCAGTTTGGCAGGTGGACAAGATGTCAGATGCGGAGATCGATAAAATGTATGCGCGATACGAATCTAGGTTAGGTGCGGAGATGACGAAAACTCTTGGATCGGCGGCTATTCATCTGTACGCTACCGCTGTTAGTATAATTCTCCCTATACCAAACACCGCGGGGTTGATTGGTGATCTAGAGACCACCTCTTGTCGTAGTACTATCGTACCTCTCGTAGACTATCTTGTGAGGGTACAGAGTCGTCTCCTCCTCGCGCGGCGGTTGTGGATCGCGGGGATTCCCCTCATTCAACGACTCGCACTCCCACATTACCACCAGCTCGTAACCCGCCTCCCTTATATTGGCGTCTTGAATTTTCGTTCTCTTGTACAGCGAAATCGCGTTACCTCTCCTGCAATGCGTCGGACACCGTGCCAGTAGCATCCGTGAAACTGAAACACGGTCTTGGTCTCGTGACAGTAGCCGTCGACCGGATCGCCGGACACCCACCTCTCGCCGCCGTCACCGCATCTCGCGTGATGTATGTGCTTTCCCACCCTCTCCTCTTCTCTGCTCAACCATCGAATCGACATCGCGCTCGCGGAACCCTTAGGGTAGAACGCCTTCTCGTATGCCGACTGTGGCCTCTCTACCCTCTTACCTGGACATATCACCACGGTCTTCCCACCCATGCAGGTGGTCGCGTGCAGGTGCATGTTACACGACTTTGTGAACCGTTGTTGACATACGGTGCACCCGTACTCATTCGTCATCTTGCGGAGGTTCTTTATGAGGAACGAGTGACCTCCAAACATTCCTATCGTCATGGTATTCACCTCAACCGCGTCATAGTTTGCCGGAGACTTCATGAGGTACCACACTCCGTCGTCGGTGGGCTCGTACACGCGAATGCCCAACTTGAAGCACTCTTCTACCTTCTTAAGATCGTCCAGGGGGATTCCCTTACTACCCGGTCCGCTATCGTGACCGAGGTATTCGCGAGCCAGAGCTCGTGCCTCTTCACAACAGCGGTGGGGTCTCCCTCCACAGTGGATGGCTATGCATCTAAACAGACACAAGTAGTCGTCGTACGTGTCGACCGAATACATTCCCTTTTTCTGCCTTAGCCAATCGGGGAGTTTTCCCGCTCCCATGAGGAGTTGTTGAGCGTCGATGATCATCTTCACCTCGACCGATTTCCAACTAACGAAGGTCCAATTTGTGTTTTGTCTATCGACTTTGTCGATCTCCATTCGACCTTTCTCTCTATCAGCTACCCAACTCTCCGCTTTGACGATCTCGTTTATCCACGGACTACCCTTTGAGTTCTTGTGATAGATCATCGTAGCGTCGGTCTCGATGTTCCTAATACGATACGAGCACGAATACCTCAGATAACAGGTCGTGGTCATCTCTGGACGAATTTTATTCATTATGCGATTAGCGATCTCCCCGTCTACCCATCTCCCGAAGGTCCAGACTATCTTCCTCCTACCCCTATCAAAAGTTTCCCTAACTTCGGCTTGTTCGGCGAGAATCCTGGGACCCTCCTCCACCAAAGCTCTGGCGGGCTCTCTCCTCCTCTTATGAGGACTCACCGCCAGTCCTTGATACATCTTATTGTAGTGTGCCTTGAAACGTGTTTTTCTGCGTGCGCTGGGATCGTTTTTACACGATGCGCGTAAGCGGTGGCACGCAGGCTGGCCGTCGTCTCGTTCTCCAATTTCTCGGCTCGTTTTTAGAGGTCGGCAGGCAGTCGTCCGGTCGAAACCGCACACGGCAGTCTCTCCTCGTAGACGACGGCTCGCGCGTCACTTTATCCTATCTGCTATAGCTTTCTTGAGTCTCAAACCTCTTCGGGAAATTCCCCAACTCATAGCTTGCTCTCTCATTTGCTTTATGGTAGGCATAATACTGAGTATAATCAATGGATTTCTTATCTCTAATAGGGTGTAATTTGTTGATATTTATGACAGGTTTGCTATGTAAGACAGATTGCGGTATTATACTGAGTATAACCAATGGATAACTTATCTCTAATAGGGTGTAAGTTGTTGATATGTATGACATGTCTGCTATGTATGGCAGATTGCTGTATATACTGAGTATAACCAATGGATTATTATATCTAATAGGGTGTAAGTTGTTGCAAGGTTTGATAGATTGCTGTATTATACTGAGTATAACCAATGGATTATTATCTCTAATAGGGTGTAATCTCGTTGATAACTTCTCATCCGGTCGAGGAAGTATAATGGTTGATGAAAAGTAATTGCCACTCTTCTCATCAATACCGTGATAACAGTGGGGGAAACTCCAAGTAGTATATGAGAGTCAACAATGATACCACCTCCTGATGGGAGTCACCGCGCGTAGCGGGTGGCTTCCAGAGGGAGGTGGTATCATTTTGACTCTCATATACTACTACCTTTAAGAAATTGTGGATTGAAACGGGGCTGAAACGCAATTTCGCGTGGCGTACTATCCTGCTGTGATGTCCCTAGCGAGCCACCTTAGTTATTTGTTGAAAATGTGTATTCACATGACTCGTACGCTATATATCATGTATATACGGGCTATTTATATCGCTGAATTTCCTTGTACTCGTCGATTGTGAAATTACATTCGTGGTAGTATGTGCAATATTTAAAAAACGTAATAAATATTGTTTTACAGTCACGAACCTTTTCCTAGTAACCATTCACGCCTGATATACGAAATTCACGAAATAACAGTTCACATGTACATGTAAATATACCACCGCGTACGAACAGTGGCTATATAGTGCTTCCGTCGGCAAACTTGTATTGTGGAATAGATGCTGAAATTCCTACTCCGACACACGAGAAAAACGGCACAGGTTATGATGGAACAGCGGTATGTATGGAACGCCAAATATACATAATCTCAAATAAATAATGCTAGCTAGCATTACATATTTAGAGCTAGCTCCAAATCATTTGAAGAGCTGTCTAAATCATTTGGAGCTAGCTCAGAATATTCAATGCTATTATTTACCAATACTTATATGAGTTTATGTAGATTCGACGTTTCAGGAACGCTAACTCTACAAAAACTCAAATAATTAATGCTAGTTCTAAATATTTAATACTATTTCTAAATATTAGCTCTAAATATTTAATGCTAGCTCTAAATAGTTAATTCTAGCTCTAAGTTGTAGCTAGCAATAGTTAATTGAGTGTATATAGATGTTGGCGTTCCGTAGGTATGTGGCCGCTATGGTTTTGAGCGGGGTTGGAGAGGCAATGGGATTCCACAACGGTTACTAATATAAACGATGTCAATACGATGTCGATACGATGTGCAAACTAGTTCAACAAATAAAAACCTATCAATTCTTTCAACGCATCGTTTTGACATCATTTTCGTTGTTTTTAATGAGAAAACGATGTTTTCGTTGGCTTAAACGTGACACGTTTAAACTAACGAAAACATATTTTTTTCTAATTATATAAACGAGCCGATGTCAATACAATGTGCAAACAATAGGCAATCGTTTGTTTCTGTAAACAGGCACAAATCTGGGCTGTACGTGACCGCAATTCGAGAGGATGGTCATGCCCGTCTTCATGGGTCTAAACAAACTGATGAACTTTAACGAAAAGGAGATGATGAACATAACAATATAACTTTTACTACGTCCCCATGTTGAATATCTCGTTAGTTGGATCATTACCGAACTTCATCAATAGCTTCCTCGGATCGATTGATATCCACCCATTGGCATTCGTGTGACCTTGATATTCACCTTACAGAGCTCCAGATGAACTTTGTGTCTAAAGCGTACTATACCCCTGATTTCAAAATCATTACGTATTTTACTTTTACAAATGATACAAAAATGAAACACATTTAAACATTCCCTTAATTGAGCTGCAAAAAGCAAACACTTTATATGCCGGTGACTGGGGAAATGGGGCTTATGTGTTTTGCGACCAGTATATATCCGGGTGCATCCCCATAGTCAGGATCTGCACTGTTCGCCATTCCATCAAGAATATATCCGTCATGCTTCTAACACGCATCATATATCGTTATCAGGATACATAAATGTGTTATTTGACCATGAGCTACACTGGTCACAAACCCGAAAAGCCCCATTTCTCCTGTCACAGCCACATATATAGACATTTTATATATTACTACGACTGTGTGTTTATGTTCTTATATTGTGAGACTACATTGGTTCAAATAAACAGTTGGTATACTCGCCCACCGTCATTGTGTGTACTGTCCGTTTCACGAAGCCTGCCCAAATGTTACGGCCATATAAACAATGCAACAAAACTATTTTTTTCGATAATATTGAATTTTATCAAAATTTAAGAATGAGCCTTTTTTATATTTCCTGAAATTTGGTCAAATGTTGATTTTATTACGAAAAATTTATTTGTCTATGGGCATTTAACATGGGTGGGGAGGAGGTAGAAGAGCTGTGGGAGGAATCAAATGAAGAAGATTTTGGGAAATTGACTCCGAAACCTGGCTAGATAGCTTGGAAATGATCTAACTAAGAAAACAAATGTCCCCATGTTAAATCCCCATAGACATATTCACTCTGTCCATGTTAAATCCCCATATACATTTTCACTCTGGGATTTAACATGGGGAAATTGTTTTTTCGTAATAAAATCAATATTGGACCAAATCATTCTCATTCTTATATTTTGATAAAATTTAGCATTATGAAAAAAAATCAATGTTTTTGCATTATTTATATAGCCGTAAAATTTCGGCATGTTTCGTGAAACAGACAGTAGTTGAATTCCTTATCCCATTTCATGACGAGGATACGCCATTTTGTTTGTGGAAAATCCTAAATATTTTCATTGTATGTTCTAAGAGGTCTTTGTTGTAACCACCACTTGCACGAGGAGACGGTTCAAATGAGTGGTCACAACATATACTTTCATTGAGAAATAACAACGTAACGATAACATGTACTGAAAAGGACTCAACCGTACAGCCGGGTCGCAGGTTAGAAGAATATTGAGGGTAATTTTTAGAACTGGTGGAATAGTGACACAATTATACACTTACAATGTATTTAATTCCTATAAAGAAAAGTCTGTGCCGACTGAGTGGGCATGTACCGTTAACTACGGGGTTCATCCGTATCGGAAATCTGGGGGCGGATTCACTAAACTGCGTACGACGAAAATGTTCGTAAGTGCAAATTTAGGATCGTCTGGCAATTTCAATTGATGGATTTACATTTATTGAGCATAGGCTGCATATGCAGCCCATGTTCAATAAATGTAAATCCATTAATTGTTTACAAAAAAAGCATTGTTAAAGGTACATGCCCACTCGGTAGGTACAAAATGTTCTATATACCAGAGACATCATCGGAGACATTTTCTGGCAAAATTAACATTCATTCACCATTACCCCACGTATTGATTGCCATTATTATACATTTCATATCAGACGTAAATGTTCACACTGATATCAGGGGCGATAACCTTGTTTCCTTAAAATGTTAACGGATATTACTATGTATCCTCTGTATTTATGTTTTGATGTGCAATGATCATACTTTATAATCTGTTGAAAATATTATATTTTCAGGTGACGCATTTAATTAGTATAAATAATTAAAAAATATTGTGCCTAATTTGCATATGAAAATAGACTGATACCCCCGCGCGTCACTGTTATTAAAATAAATATTAATAAATGATTATATCTGAATAGCGGGCACTCGTAATTTTTATACATGTAACTAGTGGAATAGTTACACAATTGTACACATATTTAATTCCTATAAAGACATTTTGTGCCTACTGAGTGGGCATGTACCTTTAATGTGATATTTACATACTATCATAATTTTGCATTTACGAACATTTTAGTCGTACGAAGTCTAGTGAAACGGCCCCCAGATATCCCTGATTTGGCCCTCAGGTGCACGTTAGGCTTTCTTGTACGTAATACAACAAGTTGTAAGAACAGTGCAGTTAGTGCTAATCCTATTATGTTCAGGGGGTGTGGCTAAGTGACTATGTTGTGGTTGTGGTGAGGATAGAACCGTTACACATAACAGCAATACCAAATTAACCGATTGAGCATAAACACAATTATTGTCTCACCCACGATAGTGGAAAGTGAGAAATAGTGGTCACAACTCCGGCGTTGTCGTCGTCGTCGGCGTCGTCCGCAAATTGGGACGTAAACTTTGTAAGTCCAAGTATTACGATTGGCACTAATCCTTTTACTTTTACTGAATGTGGCTAAGTGACTCTGGTAAAGTGAGGACCTGGCACCAGGTCTGTTTATTCTAATTCCTGGACTAAATATATACTTTTTCTGTAAATATTCAGTTCTCATTTTGGGACCCCATCACAACAGGTAGCATATGGGATTCGACCCCGTTAACCAGGCATTAAAATGCTTACATACAATGATACATGTTGCAGTACAATACAAATCCACTTCACTAAATAGCACATGTGCAATGAAAAAGTATATTTGGACATGCGGACAGGACTTTGAAAGCATTTGAAACAATAGTATTTATTATAAATTGTTTACGGTAACGTTAGCCGACCTCAAACTGATTCGTGGTGACGCGGACGCCTGTGATTAATTGACTACTGTACGACAATATACGGATTTACTTCATGGAACCGATATATTATTGTCTGCAGAGCTGAACCAGCTTTCAAATGGCATAGTTCACAGCCAATTTGACTAAATCAGTGTTTCTTTAAACACTTTCCTAGAACCTTATGACTGCACTTCGTAGTATGCAATACTTTTGTTGGGTATTCTCGTCAATTACTGGACAGGTATTAGTTTGCTCTGTGCAGAATCTATCAGAAAATGTAACGGTATCCACATCCATTGTATGTACGTCATCATATTGTTGTTTTCTTCAGCGTTCATACGAGTTGTGCCTGGCCAAATCCGGCGACTTATTCAAGCATGTGTTGTCACAGCACACGAGTAGTGTTGTATACGGCGTCGACCAACTGGAGTTCACAGTTCCAGAACACAAGAACGTTGCCAAGAGCGACACATCAGTAAATATATATGGCCTTGTCAAAGGTTCAAAGTATTCACGGTGGGAAAACACATTCAAGTCAATTGATAAACTTCTTTTTGTTGAAAATCAATGCGCATTCTCTTTATTTCTGCACAAGGCCGTAACAAGTACTGTACTTTGATTCTCGGATATCGCCGCATCAGACAAATTATTGCGCGTCGAGCATTTTATCGTCATGGACAAATAAAATCGTACTGTAAATCCGCCACATGATCAACAACAAACACTGCCATGCAAAGATTGTTAAATTCAATCATTGTGTGACGAAATCTTGGTGACCTCGAAAGAGGTGATCGTAATTGCATGGAGCTTATATGGATCAGACGACTTGAACATCAGAGACGAATATCTCCAACAAAAACAAATATATTGAAAGCATCCGCCCTCCCGCGTCAAATTCTGCAAACCACACACCGAAGGAAGTAGTTATTTTGTATGGCCTAAACGTATATGCTGTTTCTGAGTCAAGATTTTGTTTAAAAGAACTTCATAAAAACACTGCTACCGGATGAATCGAAACAAATGAAAGAAATGGCAATCGACTCGTGGCTTGATAGTTTGAAAATGATATAGTTAAATGCTGAAAGTTCGTTCACTATCACTGTTTCATATACATGTACATATTCAGATATGTCACTAACAGGCTAAAGCTACTTTATAACCGTTTTGTTTTCGCGTAGACGAAAGCTCAACCTGACCGAAATGACGTGGCAACCAAAGATAGCATGGTAACAGCACTATATACCGTGAAGCAAACTGCACGTAGTAGGCCGGTCGACATCGAATCAACAACTCAAGTGAGTACTGAAATGTATCAGGTAACTGGCTTTGTACTGTTCCAATACGTACTAACTAATAACATGCTGTCGTGTGACCTGATACGAATATCCGAGCTACAGCGAATTGAAAACTGACGTTTCATTAGTTGACCAGCGTCACATGACTTAACCGAACGACGTCGCTCTAATTACATGTACTCAATGTAAACAAGTCCGCGTTCTTGTAAACCAAAACAATTGTATATTTCACCATTGGCGACCACGAAACGTTACTTGATAAATAGAATAACTGACTACTGTTGATATCAGACTCGGCTCGGAAACGGTAGGCATTCCTGGTACGCGTTTCCTAGCATCAAAAGCCACTGGACCTAGTGAGAATTTTTCACCTGTCCGATTTCAGTGACATTTTATTTTGAGGATATAATCGATCTATATACAAGTAATTGAAAAAAGGATTGTGCTAATTTTTCCGTAGGCCCGTTCTATTTGCGTATTGTGCTGACGATTGCTATATGTATACAGTCGAAAAGTATGCAGTAAATTTAATAGGTGATGAAGTGGTTTGTTTAATCTTGTTTCATTCTCACACGTACATATAATTAAGCAACAAGTCCGACCGTGTTGGACATGACGCGGAACAGGGGCGGACCCAGAATTTGGTGAACGGGGGGGGGGGGTGTCTAGTTGCGAAGGTAACTCTTTTAATCTACTCCCGGACCGTCAGTAGCTATCTACGGACGGTACCGTTCGCAATTAGGGGGTTTGTCCAATTTTCTTTGCCGTCGGCAATACATTTGGCAGAATTTCACGAAATAAAAAGAGAAGGCTCATTCTTAAATTTAATATTATCCAAAAAAAACATAGTTTTTGCATTGTTTATATGGCCGTACAATTTGGGCAGGTTTCGTGAAACAGACAAGTTACAAATATCACAAGAGTCCCATTTCTCCTGTCACGGTCACATATAACCCTATATGTTGATATATCATTGAACCCTTTCCCATTTCTCCTGCTTCAATGATGGATTGTGGCCTACTGTCTGTTCCACGTTTTGCTGCCGACGAACGTTTGGCTATTAAACACATTAAATCTAAAAAATATTTAAAAGTAAGTACTTTTTCATCAATAACAAAAATGTCACCCTCCCCAAAAATATTATTTGATAATCCGAAAAAATGAGTTTCCTTTGTGAATTTAACATGGGGCCGATATTTCCAGAACTTTTCATTTTTTGATCGGGGAGGATCAAAAAACGAAACATTTTGTAAATTGAAGAAACCTGACGAGATAGTGTTCCATCCCACTGGTCTTTCGGATGAGACGTGAAACCGACACCCGTCTGTATACGTGACTGTGCATCCGCACAGTCTGATCAGGATGTGCACTGTTCACCACTCCATTAATGGAACATACGCATGCTTATCATGCTTATAGCAAGCAATATATATCGTTATCACGTTACATGAGTGTGCTATTTGATCTGGAGCTACACTTGTTCACAAATTTCATATGCCCCATTTATCCAGTCACAGCCACATATGACGTTAGCTGTTGCTAGGATGGTAAACCATTTATGGGGGGTATAAGAACCTTCTTAGAGGCTAATCTATCTACACTGATCTACACATTTTGAATCGTCTGGAAATTTCAATTGCTGGGTTTACATTTATTGAGCATATGCTGCATATGCAGCATATGCTCAATACATGTAAATCCAGTATTTTGTTTACAAGAAAACATGGTTAATGTGAAATTTACAGACTATCGTAATTTTGCACTTACGAATAGTTTAGTCGTACGAAGGTCAGTGAAACGGGCCCCTGGGCCTAATTACTCCGGTAATTTCAATGGTGCCTGACACTGGATCAGAACACGGTATTTTAGTACTGAAAGTTTTTATTCCAAATAATTTTAGTGCTGTATGCTCAGCGCTCCTACATGTGCTTTCCCGTCGTGTATATGGCCTTGCTCTGTTGAACAGAGTCAAACCACAGGCAACTAACCAACCAAACCCAATCCAAACCAACCCATCCCAACCATATCAAACCCAACCCAAAACCCCAACCCAACTCCCAACCCCACAGCCCCAACCCCTAACCCAACCCAACCCATAAACCAACAACAACCAACCCAAACATCGATAACAAACCAATCAATCAAAACGTACCAATCAACCAACCAACTACCATACAAATCAACAAATCAATTCACTTTTCAAGGATGAACATCAGGAGGACGAGAGTACGTCCATTCTGGCGACGGATACGACATGCACGTTCCAACGAATTGGGTTTATGTGTCTATTAGCCACATAAGACCCGTCCGTACGCATGAAATAAGCCACATAAACCGAAAAAAAGCCAAATAAACCAAAACAGCGTTCTAACGAATTGGGTTTATGTAACTAACCCCATCCGGGGGAGAAGGTGTGCTCCTGGCCCGGGTGTAGATTGTCACCCCCGGGATAGAAAGTTTCATTGATGAAATGGCGAACAGTGTAGATCCTGACCAGACTGCTCGGGCGCAGGTTGGTCTGGATACACGCTGGTCGCAAAACACATCCGCCCCATTTCCAGCGTATATGTTGCTGGGACGTTAAACATATTCACTTTACCTTTCCAGTGACCTTCTGGAGGATGGGTTGGGTTGGGTTGTCCACAAACGATGGGTTGTCCTCCAATGCGGCCCGGGTTTGATCCTGATACAAACCCCGATACATTTGTGCGGTATCACAATCACAATCGTTTGCAGGTTACCGGTTCGTTTTGGCAATGTGGTCACATGCTGCCTCTCAAGCTGCCAATTAAAACCGGATACATTTATCTGCGGTATCAGTGTCATTTATTGTTGCACCGGGACACTGCGCGGAATTACAGGACCGTATTGGACCTAAGCAGTGTCCCATTTCGGCACACAATTATACACATCTGTCCGCCTTGTACCAACATATATCACATATAACACTTCAATAACAAATTCGGCCTTTTTGGACTTATATGCCCGGGTATGGAAGGTCTACGAGCCAATTCCATGTGCACCCTTAAATATAAGCTAAAACAAAGTCATTTATTGTACACCTTGCAGGTGCGGGGATGGGTTGTGGCCTAGGGGTTAGAACACCTGACCTTTAATCCGGAGGTTGTGGATTCCAACGTCGCTTAGGTCAGCAAAACATACATTCATAGTATTTCCATCCCACTGGTCTGTCGGATGAGACTTTTAAGCTGTGGTCCCGTCTCTACATGACCTTATATTAGCTGTTGCTGGGACGCTAAACCCTTTCACTTTCATTTGTTTGCAGGTGCGGATTGGCGTCAGTAACGAGAGTAGGAAGGTGCTCACAGACTTGTATAGGCACGTCATAATGGCGGCCGCAGACATCGTCAATAAGGTAACACATCTGTATCACAGTGGAACCTCTCTAAACCGGACAAAGAGAAAATGCAGCTATGCTTCCTTTTGATAATGTCCATTGCCAATAATCTCACATGATAATGCCTGTTCATGATCACAAATAACACACACGTATCTTAAAGTAGTCATCTGTCAAATATTGATTATTATTTTGTGAATCGATTTTCGGCGAGTTATCGGAGTCCATTGCCAAATGTTGTCGCTTTCACTCTCTACCTCACTTTCGGGCCAGGTTAAATTCCCATAGAAATGGCCTGTCAAACAGTGCGTAATATATTATGCAAGCAATGGAGACAAGAGCCAGCACGCAGGGATGTGAATGTCGACCATGGAATATATTGCTTGCTAAATACATGAATTGCCAATGTGCACGTTTTCATGCCCGGTTCCGTAAAGTGTATACCGGTTCTGTTCAAGACTCGGAGTACCGCTGTACACAAACGCTTGCGTCAATCGTGCCCAGATTATCGACGTTTCTGAACACCTATTGGCCATGCCAGCTCGCAATCAAGCAGTTTGATTGGCCGAGCCTGAGGGAGCTGTAACACAACATGCATTGTGAATAATGAAAATATCAAGAATCGGCTAGATTAGCGCTGGCGATAGTGTACGTTTGCCTGTTTCGTATGGCCTTATATGGTTACGTTTAACTTACCTGTATTTTTCCTTTGCGTATACTCCGAGATATCCCATTCACTCGTGTAGATAATTGAATCACAGCCGCAGGTGTTTATAGGACCCAGACAGGCAATTGATTGTTCATAGACATAGTTGCTGGCAGTAACGTCGGCACTTACCGAGTTTGCGAGTTACCGCCCGTCACTGCCACAGATTTACATCCACAACGCAAGTATTGGAATCATTATTCGTAAGACGTTATAATTAAAATAAAATTATTCACTGAAGATGGCGGCCATATTGGACGCCATCTTGGATTCCAGGTTACTGACCATGAGTAAAAATGTCCACCCTCGATTTTATTTCATCGGAGATGGTTTCAAGAATCCATCGTGAAATGCTCTGTAGCCGATTTCATAAAACTTGCAAAGTATACTTATGTAGCAAAGTATACTTTGAGGGAGTAGTCATTTATTTTTCCCGAAATGCATTATTTCATATAGAATTAACGACTGCATGTATTTGATGATTAAAAGTATGCAGCTTT
Organism: Conchocele bisecta; assembly: GCA_029237695.1. Classification (NCBI taxonomy): domain Eukaryota; kingdom Metazoa; phylum Mollusca; class Bivalvia; order Lucinida; family Thyasiridae; genus Conchocele; species Conchocele bisecta. The sequence goes on along the minus strand of CM055274.1, from coordinate 76,160,042 downwards.
ATTATACTGAATGTATTACATTATCACAGCCAAAATGGCTGTGATAATGTAATAAATTCAGTATAATAAAAATTAATACATTTATCCTTAAATTGAAAATTTCTCCCTCAAAGTATACTTTGCTAGATAAGTATACTTTGCCATGTTGGTGAAATAGGCTACTGGTCTTTGTTGCTACGAAACTCATATCATATAATGGAGTATTATTTATATGACTTTGTAATGTTTTGTAGAAATTACAGCGTGTCATAGCGCAGGAATTGCAGCTGGATTACACCAAGCAGGCGTGTATTCAGGCGTTCGTTTCCAAGTGCCTGGAAGTCTGCTGGCTCATGGTGATGCAGACGCCCACTGTCCATATCAATTTCGACTCGCGGTCTGGGGAGAAACTTGAGCGGGACAAGTATAAGGCGTTCACCGTCATGGGAAAGACGATTGACTATATCGTCTGGCCGTCTGTCTATCTGCACGAGGGTGGACCGTTGTTGACAAAGGGCATCGCCCAGGGACTTAGATTATAATACATCTACTATGTACGGTGGAATGTCTCTACAGCGGGCACCATGGGAGAACCCCAGGGTGTCAGCTGTAGATATATCCCACTGTAAGATGGATTTAACCCATTTTCACTTATTAGTGTTGTTGACAATATGAGACGTTCACATTCATAGATGGCGATATGTCTACATGTATTTACTCGAGTGTTGACAAAGCGCATAGCACAGAGACATACATAATAATACATGCATGTGTATATATGTGGCTGTGAGTGGATAAATGGGACTTATGGGATTTGTGACCAGTGTCGCTCCTGATCAGACAGGACTCTGGTGTATCCTTATAACGATCTGGATTGCCTGTTAGCAGCATGAGAGGTGTTTCATTAATGGAATGGCGAACTTGCAGTGGATGCACATGCTGATCTGGATCTACACTTGTCGCAAACGCATAAGCCCCATTTGTCCAGTCGTAGCCACATTTATTAAATTCTTTCACTGATTTCATAAGAAACTCGGCGTAGCCTTGTAAAAGTGTTTAATACATGAATATCATATTATATAATCATTATATAGAACAATTTCTGGCAATAATTATTATAGCATGGGAATTGCTTTTTGTAAATCTTCAGAAATATTAGCGAGTCGTGTTATCATGCTTATTGTGAATACTCTTGACGTATCTGTGATATACATGTACATTGCCATGATTGGCTATATCAAGGTGTATGATCACGTGGTTACAACAACAACAACAAGTACTGTAACTTCCAGAATCTCTCCTATTCAAAGGACGTATTCTGTTATTTTGTTCTTATTATGTAACGAATTTTGATTAAGAATAGCGCATCAAACGCGTCTTGTTATTAAAGCTGCATTTTGGTGGTCTCGGTACTTTGGCCTAAACTTCTGCTGTCGTTATTGCGAATAATCGATTTCAGTGTCATTCATTGCAGAAAAGACATACGTATATGTCAAACTCCCGGGACCACCAAATGCAGCCCATGAAAACGCGTTTGCTACGCCATATTTCATCAAAATCCGTTGCCTATTAAGGAAAATATCAAATAATACTTACTTTGGAGTGGGCGCACTTTCAACACTTTCAGCCATTGTTGTTGTTGTAACCACGTGATCATGCACCTCGTATATACTTACTGTCCATACGATTAGCATTACTCCCTGTTTGATATTTGCTTTTCGAAAGATGATACCACATGTTCTTGAAGAACGGTTCATATTTCGGTGTTTTATGGGGTATTTCGGTGAATATGGTGGTTTGGGTGCATTGTTACAAACATACAATTTACGTCACCTCCCGTTAATTACACGTATAACTAGAGATATTTTGATAGTATAAAAGAGGCCGGAAAGTTCGGAACGGTGAATGTTTAGATAATTGGCGATTTATGTTGTATGTAATGTTTAAACCAACGAAAACATAATTTTTTCTAATTGTATAAACGAAACCGATGTCAATACGATGTGCAAACGATGGGCAATCGTTCGTTTCTGGAAACAGGCATAAAACTGGGCTGTACGTGCCCGCAATAGAGACTATGGGCATGTCCGTCTTCATGAATGTAAACAAACTGGTGAACTTTAACGGAAAGGAGATGATGAACATAAAAGTGTGTGTCCACATGTTGAATATCTCGTTAAGTGACTCTCACATATCGGTTGCGGCGCCCGCAAAAGGGTCATATCCGCGCAGCGTCCGGTCGGACGCTGCCCGATTTCTACGGGCTCCACTGCGATTTTTAGGAGCCTCACGGGCGCCGCGGACGTGAAAACCTGACCCCCAAATCTGCGATATTCCAAGCGCGATTTTAGGTCGTGGCAAGCCCGTAAACACGTCGCTAGGGCCCCGCCCGGCGGCCTGCCGGAAACCGACGGACTGATCTGGCGGCCGCATGAACATGTTAACAAAACGAAAATTATTAGAGAAAAATCCGCCGGGCACCGTGGGATTTTCAAGAGCCCCTCACGGCCACCCTGCGATAGCCTCACGGCCCGCTCACGGCCCGCTCACGGCCCGCACGTGGATCCCGAATGGACCCCTACCGATCTGTTCTTTGATCAGCCGGCGCCCGCCAGATTATCTAGCGGCGTCCGGCCGACGCCCTAGCGGGCGCACTGTCTCCACTGCGATCCAATGTTCCACGGGCACCGCACGGACCCCGGCTAATATGTGAGAGCACACGTGGCAGACATGCAATTCGCACGACTCGTCCACGGGCTGTAAATCCCCCGGCGACTCATGCGTTTGGATGATATGTGAGAGCCGCTTTAGTTGGATCATTACCGAACTTCATCAATAGCTTCCTCGGATCATTGATATCCAACAAGTGGCATTCGTGTGACCTTGATATTCACCTTACAAAGCTCCAGATAGGATTTGTGTCTAAAGCGTACTATACCCCCTGATTTCAAAATCATTGTGTATGTTACTTTTACAAATGACAAAAAATATAACACATTTAAACATTCCCTTAAATGAGCTGCAAACAGCAAACACTGTTTGCTTTTTGCAGCTCAACTAAATGAATGTTCAACTTTATGACATTATTTCACTACTCAATTTGAAAACAAATGCGTATTTTCACATTGCCGTGAGTATATTGTACTCCCATCTTTGATAATCAATGCGTATTCAGCTAAAATAATTGCTTACAATACGCCAATACGCACCTTATCTGGAGCTCTGAGTTCTTAGTGACCTTGGCCTTCATGGGTGAGACACCCGGCGTCGATCGTGTTGTTTTTCTCTCTGTCACTAATAAACTCATGCTTGATTGTGTTAACTTAACTCACAATGTCGAAATGACAATAAACCCGACACATATATGGCGGTGACTGGGCAAATGGGGCTTATGGGTTTTGCGACCAGTGTATATCCGGGTGCATCCCCATAGTCAGGATTTGCACTGTTCGCCATTACATCGACGAAAATATCCGTCATGCTTCTAACACACATCATAGATCGTTATCAGGATACATAACTCTGTTATTTGACCATCAGCTACACTGGTCACAAACCCGATTTCTCCTGTCACAGCCACATGTATAGACACATTATATATCACTACATGTACGACTGTGTGGTTATGTTCTTATATTGTGAGACTACAATTGATCAAGTAAACATTTGGTATACTCGCCCACCGTCATTTTGTGTAGTTGATTTCCCTATCTCATTGCATGACGAGGATACGCCAGTTTGTTTGTGGAAAATCATAAATATTTTCGTTGCAAGTGCTTAGAGGTCTTTGTTGTAACCACCATTTGAACCGTCTCTTCGAGACGGTTCAAATGAGTGGTCACAACATATACTTTCATTGAGAATTAACGAAATAAAAATAAAATATTTGGAAAATCTCGTATCCGTATAGTTGTACTGAAATGGACTCAACCGTACGGTCAGGTCGCATGTTGTAGCATACTAAGGGTAATTTAAAGGTGCATGTCCACTCCGTAGGCACAAACTGTTCGTTTTAGGAATTAAATAAGTGTATAATTGTGTCACTATTCCACCAGTTCTAAAAATTACAAGTTCCCGCTATACAGATATAATCATTTAGTAATATTTATTTTACTTATAGTGACTCGCGGTGGTATCAGACTATTGTCATATGCATATGAGGCATGATATATTTCAAAAATAGTAATGTCCGTTAACATTTTAAGGAAACACTGTTATAGTCCCTGATATCAGTGTGGAAATCTACGTCTGATATAAATTGTATAATAATGCCAATCCATACGTGGGGTAATGGTGTATAGCGTGCACTCGTAATTTTTAGAACTGGTGGAATAGTGACACAATTATACACTTATTTAATTCCTATAAAGAAAAGTCTGTGCCGAGTGAGTGGGCATGTACCTTTAACTACGGGGTTTATCCGTACCGGAAATCTGGGGTCCGTTTCACTAAACTTCGTACGACTAAAATGTTCGTAAGTGCAAATTTATGATCGTCTGGCAATTTCAATTGATGGATTTACATTTATTGAGCATAGGCTGCATCTGCAGCATATGCTCAATAAATGTAAATACAGTAATTGTTTACAATAAAACATTGTTAATATAATATTTTCAGACTATCAAATATTTTGTATTTGCGAAGATTTTAGTCGTGCGAAGTTTAGTGAAACGGCCCCTAGATATCGCTGATTTGGCCCTCTGGTGCATGTTTGGCTTTCCTGTACGTAATACGTTATAGGAGCAGTACAGTTAGTGCTAATCCTATTATTTTCAGGGGCAGGTGCGAATCTGGAGGGGGGGTTTCCGCGGTTTCACACCCCGTTCAGCCACGAGAGAAAAACATAGATCACAGTTTACCAGTTGGAGTCTGAATTTAAATGCCGTAACACACACGAAAGTGCATTTTGAAGAGCTCGAAAATAGGTCATCTCCCTAGTTGCGACCGGTAACTCTTGCAATTACTCCCGTACCGTCCATAGCTAGCTACGGACGGTACGGGAGTAGATTGCAAGAGTTCCACCTCGCATCTATACAACCCCACCCCGTTCCCCAAATGCTGGATCCGCCCTGAGGGTGTGTGGCTAATGCTGGATCATCCCCTGAGGGGGTGTGGCTAAGTGACTATATTGTGGTTGTGGTCAGGATAGAACCGTTACACATAACAGCAATACCAAAATTAACCGATTGAGCATATTTAAAACACAATTATTGTCTCACCCGCGATAGTGGAAAGTGAGAAATAGTGGTCACAATTCCGGCGTTGTCGTCGTCGTCGTCGTCGTCGTCGTCGTGTCGTCGTCGTCGTCCACAATTTGGGACGAAAATTCTGTACGTACTAAATCCAAATATCACATATTTCTTGATCCGTTAGTCGGATCATTTACCAATCTTCATCAATAGCTTCCACGCATTGATAGTTATCCATCCAGTGCCATTATGATGATATTGACCTTCAAATTGGTGACCTTTGTGTCAATAAAGTTGGACGTACGTCCATATTTCGCACATCTCCTGATATTTTTGGGTGCGTCAAACTTCATCAATACTTTCTGTCTCACCCACGATATAGGAAAGTGAGACATATCGGTCAATGTCTTCCTGAAGTTGATACATGTAGCTATCAATCCATTGTCATTCGGGTGACCTTCACCTTCACGTTGGTGACATTAACCTTTGCGTGAAAAATTTGAACGTACGTCCAAATTTCGCACATCTCATGATAGGTTTATTGGATGTGCTTCATAAATTATTTTCTTACAATGATACCTACAGTAGCGCTTTTCTGCTCCTAACCTATTTGTATATACTAATATCGTATACATATCGTAATCGTATAGTATTGGTATATTTAATGAGCATATCGTATGATCATATAATATTGGTATGTTTGTACCGTATCATCGTATAGTCCAAACGTACTATACGAATATTATACAAACATATGATATCCGTTCGTATATACGATATATCCGTACGGATATGGTATGAATATACCATAATCTGGTATGTTTGTACGATGCAAACGTACCAGAATTATACACATGTATAAAAATCTATAAACGTACGATTTGAATGGTATATCTATACATATTGGTTGGTATGTACGGTACAAACATACCGTACGTTATACTATATGCATATCGTATAGAAAACATATCGTATTGGTATAGTATACGTATAGTATTGGTATAGTACGTATAGTTGACCTGCAGAAAAGCGCTACTGTAGCCATCCTGCGTCATTTGGGTGACTTTGGACTACGTTTCTCAAAATATAGGTCACGTCCATCAAAACTTGAACGTACGTCGACATTTCGCATATCTCCTCAAACGTTAGTTGGATGTTCGCTAAAGTTCGTTAATAGCTTCTTCACGTTGATAACTCACCACCCATTCAAGGTGCATGATCACGTGATCATAACAACAACAACAGTGGCTGAAAGTGTTGAAATCTTGAAAGTGTTATTTGATATTTTCATTAATATAAAACGGATGTTTATGAAATATGGCGCAGCAAACGCGTCTTCATGAGCTGCATTTTGGCGGTCTCTGTAATTTCGCCCAAACTTCTGTCGTTTTTGAGAGAATCGATGTCCGTGTCTCCGACACAGAAATCGATTCTTCGCAAAGACGACATAAGTCTGTGCCGAACTCCCTAGACCACCAAATGCAGCTCATGAAGACGCGTTTGATGCGCCATATTTCATCAAAATAAGTTACGTAATAAGGACATTATAAAATATTACGTACTTTGAATGAGATGGATTCTGGAAAGTTCAGTACGTGTTGTTGTTAGTACCACGTGATCATACACCTTGTCATTGGTAGTGGGTGAGACACTCCCCGGCGATTGGCTTGTTGGCTTCAGTGTTACACGTACACAAACTGTGACAAAAGTAATTCTCTGAATGTGTAAATTGAACCTGTGACCCCGACTTTAATAGCATGGATCAACACTAGTTGCAGGCATTAACTCTGCATAACTCCCATACCGTATGTAGCTACGGACGGTATGGGAGTCTTGCAGAGTTACTGCCCGCAACACGTACACAAGTTTACTATCGTGGCGCACCACGTACACGAGCTATAATTATATAATTATGTAGTTGTTTATCCTGTCACAGTTTGCTAGTTTTCCTTTCCTACAGTGATAGATCACATCGCTCTCTATATAAATACAAGTGTATAATACTTGAATAAATCAGACACGAACATCTGAAACATACACACATATATTAAAGGTACATGCCCAATCAGTAGGCGCAAAATGTTCTTTATAAGAATTAAATAAGTGTATAATTGCGTCACTATTCCACCAGTTGATTGGCATTATTACATATGACATCAGAAGTAAATTTCCACACTGATATCAGGGGCGATAATCGTGTTTCCCTAAAATTTTAACGATCATTACTATTTATTATCTGTATTTATTTTTTGACTTGCAATGATCATACTTTCTAATCTGTCGAAAATATATTTCCAGGTGACGCATTTAATTAGTATAAATAATTAAAAAAATATCATGCCTCATTTTCATATGAAAATAGCCTGATACCACGGCGAGTCACTATCAGTAATATAGATATTACTAAATGATTATATATGTATAGCGGGCACTTGTAATTTTTAAAAATGGCGGAATAGTGACACAGTTATACACTTATTTAATTGTGCCTAATGCATGCGCCCTCCCGCGTCATATTCCGCAAACAAGGAGAAACAAAATACCTACTACTTGCACATATATATCGCATATATTTCAAAGTATTTATCGATGATCAAATATTACCTGAAATGAAGCGTTTATATAACACAAACTATGCAACTCACCAACAAAGTATACGTAATGAGGCATCGTAGCTAGTTATCTCCCTTTGCAAATATATAAATATCGATCCGGTCCTATATTGTATTTCAGCGTTTATTTCTTGCTGAATAGCAAAAACATTGAGTTTTGCGAACGGAGTAGTTCCAGATCAGACTGTTATACTGTTTGCAATACACTTTATAAGTATTAACATATTAAACTGGCAAATAATACAGCCCCGGATCAGATTGCGAAGATGATCTATAGCCTATTTCACCAACATTGCAACGTATACTTTCCTAGCAAAGTATACTTTGAGGGAGAAATTTTCAATTTTAAGATAAATGTATTAATTTGTATTATTCTGAATGTATTACATTATCACAGTCATGTTGGCTGTGATAATGTGATACATTCAGTATAATAATTCTGTATAGTTTTAAACATCAAATATATGCAATCATTAGTTCTATATGAAATAATGCATTTCGGAAAAATCAATGATTACTCCCTCAAAGTATACTTTGCTAGATAAGTATACTTTGCAATGTTGATGAAATCGGCTACTGGATCAACACTAGACGAAATCACTATAATAATTGCTTCTTTTCGTAACAACGCACAATACATTCGCCCTTTGTCCAAGCAATAAGACCTTACACTACATAATTTGGACCGGATTTCTATAAATAAAAAATAAATTCAACGGGAGATAACTAGCTACGATCCCTCATAGCGGCTTGGTCAGGATTAAAGCGCACATACCAGGTTAGTATTAAACCAGGGTGCATGATCACGTGGTTACAACTAAAACAACAATGGCTGAAAGTATTGAAAACGCGACCACTCCAAAGTAAGTATTATTTGATATTTTCCTTAATAGGAAACGGATTTTGATGACATATGGCGCAGCAAACGCGTCTTCTTGAGCTGCATTTGGTGGTCCCGGGAGTCAGAAGACATATAAATCGATTCTTCGCAAAAACGATTGAAGTTTGGGCCAAAGTACCGAGACCACCAATCGGTAATTACGGCGTATCCCTATGTATACATGTATACACTGTATTTCATGTACAAAAAAATGTAAAAAAACTGAGTGGTAACAACATACACTTTGGGTGGGTAGCGAACCAACCTGTCGTGTTCGTTCGTGTGTGCACTTAAACGCTGACCCCACTGTAGTCTATAGTACAATGTAAGTACTTTTTCACCAATAACAAAAAAGTCGCCCTCACCAAATTAACATGGGGGAAAAGATGTGGAAGAGATGATGGAGGAGTCAGAAAAAAAAGGAATGATGTACATGTAACTAAGAAAACAAAAGTTAGATTTTGAAAATCGGTCCACAAATAAAAACTTATTTTAAAAAAATATATTTTTAGCCTCGTGTTAAATTCCCACAGAAAAAGAAATTAGTGATGGTGACTTTATTATTATTGATGAAAATGTACTTACATGTAAATAGTTTTTGTATTTAATGTGATTAAAGGCCAAAAGTTTGAAGGTATCAAAACAGACTGTGGTCTCTTTTGTGCTCAAAACATTTAGATCTGGCTCTGTCAATGATCCGGCTCTGTCAATAGCCTCGTGTTAAATTCCCACAGAAAAAGAAATTAGGGATGGTGACTTTATTATTATTGAGGAAAATGTACTTACATGTAAATAGTTTTTGTATTTAATGTGATTAAAGGCCAAAAGTTTGAAGGCATCAAAACAGATTGTGGTCTCTTTTGTGCTCAACACATTTAGATTCGGCTCTGTCTATTAATAATTACTAATTATAACCAATCATAACTTGTTAACAAGAAACAACGAACAACATTTCAGAACCGCACATGTTCTCACACAAGACTGAGATCCCTGTCCTCTTTATACAAGATTGAATGAGTTAGCGTGTATAAACATGATAAACAAGTAAACCAAAAACTGTGAAAGTGCATTCGGCTGAAATGCTCTCAAAAGATTTGACTAAATTGAATTACCAGTCACATCTGTTTTGGAGAACTAATTTGACCAAACCCGTGTATCGTCACCGGTAACTTTATAGTAAGCGAATCAGTTCAACCATAATGCTACGCCTTTTTGTCTAGACCTTACGGAGCCCCGCAGGGGACGTGAAATATTTTTATGAATTCGTTCCCACGTTCCCATGAAATAACAATTCGTTCCTCGAATTGACAATTCGTTCCCACGAAATAACAATTCGTTCCCACAATTTAACAATTCGTTCCCTCGAATTAACGATTCGTTCCCTCGAATTAACAATTAACAATTCGTTGGAACGAATTGTTAAAACAATTAACAATTCGTTGGGAACGAATTGTGAATCGTGGGAAGGAATTGTTAAATTGAGGGAAGTAATTGTTATTTCGTGGGAATGAATTGTTATTTGATGGGAACGAATTACTAAAAATAAGTGCTCCGTAAGACCTGTACATGTACATACAATGAGTTAGTTTAGAGTGCGTGAATTTCTCAATTGCAAATTTAGCCAATTTCACCAACATGTTGCATAACAAATATTCATCAGCATGACACAATCTTGAATACAAAATTACTTTCACTGACCTACGTATGTGTTCTGCGACCCGTGTAGATAGTGAACACTCTGATCAGGATCTACCCTGTTTGACATTTCATCAATGAAACAGTCGTCATGCTTCAACACTAACAACCAGTATACATAATGCAGTGAAACCTCTCTAAACCGGACACCCTGGGGGGTCCCCAGGGTGTCCGGCTTAGATGGGTTTCACTGTAAAGCCGGCATTTGATCATTCTGAATCACAAGTGTGTGCTATGCGATCACGAACAGACATTATCACTTGTGACAAATGACAAAGTAACTCTTCAAAAATAAGACCACAGGTGTTTTCTTGGTGTCCGGTTTACAGAGGTTCCACTGTAATAATATAATATCGTTATCAGGCTACAGGGGTGTGCTACTTACAATGGTGACAAATCACATAAGCCCCATTTCTCCATTCCCTGTCACATATATATACTTCAAACAGCTTGGGCGCATCACAACCCACCACTGGCTGATGCTTGCCCTATGGCAGCCCAACCCGCACCACCGAGGCGGTATAGTTCTTTCCCCATCTTCTCCAGTCGCTCACGGTACTCCAGATGTAGATAGTTGCCTTCGGGCACACCCGCAAACCCAAACATGGCCCCGTAACACGCCCCCGCAATAACACCCGTGCTGTCCGAGTCGCCGCCGTGAAGCATTGCCCGCTTACACAATTCCTCCCAGTCGCCGTTGGATCCCAGTAGAGCGTCGTACGCGATCATTGGGGCATCGTGTCCGCTTGCCCCGCCGTTCCCATCGTAGCTTACCAAGTCGTAGAACTCGTCCCGTTCTGCAACGCCGTACGACTTCGGAAACACGGGTTCAGATTGGCCATTATCGATATTTCTGTCTTTTACATATTGATTCCACGCGTCCTGGAAGTAATGCCAGGTGTCCTCGTTTTCTTTCACGAAATAATCACCGGATTGTTGTATGTACGTTAGAGCCTTTGGAAGCGTGTCTAGCAGACCACGACCCCATTCCAGCAATGGTTTACCTCGCACAGCGTATGCCGTGAACAAAGCCGCCGCCATTGAGCCTAAATAACCTGTTGGATGGTGGTGAGTTAGTCGACCGGCTTCAATACTAACGGCTATAAGGTCGGACTCGTCCTCCGCCCTTGGGTACCGCAGTCCAATACACATCGCCCGCATAGCCGCGCCACAGCCGCCGCCTCCTCTGTTGAACGGAATCCGCCAGCCGCCGGCAACCTCAGGTCGGAGCCGACGGACACTATCCATGCACGTGATGCCGGCCGTGATATACTTCCTGGCTATCGCCGCATACAGAATATCTTTAATCCGCTCGTTTCCCACGTGCACCAAAGCTTCAGCCGTCGCAATATGCATCACGGTGTCGTCGCTAATTGGCCAATCGGGCAGCTGTATATCCAGGTTCGCCACGCCTCCCAAGTCCTGTAACTCTTCGTGAATTATCGCACCGTAGTGGCAGAATTCCCAGTCACCGTTGCGGAATCCCATTGCATCTCCAACCCCGCTCAAAACCATAGCGGCCACATACCTACGGAACGCCAACATATACATAGACTCAAATAACTATTGCTAGCTCTAAATTAGAGCGAGCATTTACTATTTAGAGCTAGCATTAAATATTTAGAGCTAATATTTAGAAATACTAAGCATTCAATATTTAGAACTAGCATTAATTATTTGAGTTTTTGTAGAGTTAGCGTTCCTGAAACGTCGAATCTACATAAACTCATATAAGTATCGGTAAATAATAAAGCTAGCATTGAATATTCAGAGCTAGCTCCAAATTATTTAGAGAGCTCTTCAAATGATTTGGAGCTAGCTCTAAATATGTAATGCTAGCTAGCATTTATTTGAATTTATGTAGATTTGGAGTTCCATACATACCGCTGTTCCATCGTAACCTGTGCAGTTTTTCTCGTGTGTCGGCGTAGGAATTTGAACATCTATTCCACAATACAAGTTTGCCGATGGAACCACTATTTCGCCACTGTTCGCACGCGGTGGTACATTTGCATGTACATGTGAACTGTTATTTCGTGTATTTCGTATATCAGGCATGAATGGTTACAATGAAACGGTTCGTGACTGTAAACCAATATGTATTATGTTTTTGTAATATTGCACAGACTACCACGAATGTAATTTCAAAATCGACGAGTACAAGGAAATTCAGCGATATAAATCGCCTGACTATATATAGCATATGAGTCATATGAATACACGTTTTCACATCGACAAATAACTAAGGTGGCTCGTTAGGGACATCACAGTGGGCATAGTACGCCACGCGAACCTGCAATCTTAAATATTAAATCACAAATCATCGGGATGGAATATCATCAGTTAGATTTATGGTTCACAATTTATTGCACAAACCAATAAAACACCACTATACACATGTACAGTCGAACCTCCCCGAACGGTGACCTCTCTACAACAACACCCTCTCTGTAACAGCCGCTATTTTATATCCCAAATGGAAGATTTCCTCTATATCTAATCCATAGACTGCTGAACACGAAAATAGTCGTCTGTTGTTGCGTTTGCATTATTTCTCAATAAAAAATCATGTTTTGACAGCATTTTAGAATCATTTCCTATTCTCTAACGGAAATGATTCTAAAATACTGTCAAAGCATGTATTTGATGAGAAAAATACAATTTAAATAAACAGCAGACGACAATATTTAATTCAGCATTAACCTCCCAACAACAGCCACCCCTCTACAACAACCAGTTTTGCGTCTGCCGATGAGTGGCTGTTGTAGAGAGGTTGCACTGTACAGCCTACATAGTACATGGGCGGTTTCCCCTACATATGCACACAATATTACAGCCCAGATGTATTTACTGTACCAATATCATTACACAATGTCAGTGTATCCTTCACAGGTCAATGAGCACGAAAACACCTGTCATTTACGCACTAAGCCACTAACACAAAGCTTTTCCCGGCACTACGCCCATTTATAAATAGTCCATACATTGACTGGACTAAATATACACACAGTTTACTGTCACTAAGACGTTAAACACTAAGCAATGCAATGCACACAGTTGATATGCACTAAGCTCCAAGCATGCCGTACACTAAGTAGTAAATGGATACGATCACAGTATTGGTATGGTCATAAATCGGCACTGTATCTGGTTGCCAAGCAACAGTAAATAATCCCTCAATTCACAACTCGGCACTGCACTAAACCAAGGTTATCATCAGCCCCCATGTCTCGCATACGCACGTCACCCCAAGTACGCACTCTCTTGCCAACGACCGCCTGAAATAAGATTAGCACCAGCACTGCTATAACTTTCCCCACTTGACTGGACTAATTCCAAACTTCACACAATATCACTCCAATCGATTATTATCCCCACATAAAATGCTTACTTACAGATAAGATACTTCTGAGCAGGCAGCAAGCAATAATTCCAATGTCATAAAGTCCCATATAGAACATGTGTCTCTGACCATTGCTTTCACCAAACTACCCAGAATATACTCACTCACCCACTCCAACTCAGTGCTACATTATAAACCAGTCACCCATTGTTCAGGACTTTCACACCTCTGACCATAACTGATTATACAGTAAGCCTTCACTGATTATAATACATGCATGCATGTATCTGCTGGAGGTATTATTTCTTCAATAGCTGATAAAATGCACATTATCGTGACAACCCCGTTTTCTCCTGAAAAAGAAATGAATACTCATTCATTTCTTTAGGTTCAGCTAAGATAATCGGCTCCGATGTTCTCAGTAGCCGATTTCATCAAAATTGCAAAGCATACTTATCTACCAAAGTATACTTTGAGGGAGTAATCATTTATTTTTCCCGAAATGAATTATGTCATATAGAACTAACTACTGCATATATTTGATGATTAAAAGTATGCAGAATTATTATACTGAATTATTACATTATCACAGCCAAAATGGCTGTGATAATGTAATAAATTCAGTATAATAAAAAACAATAAATTTATCCTAAAATTCCAAATTTGTCCCTCAAAGTATACTTTGCTAGGAAAGTATACTTTGCAATGTTGGTGAAAGAGGCTACAGATCCATTTATCGCTGGGTCACACGCTCAGATGTACTAGATCATATGCCGATGATTAATGTACCTTGGATTGTGAGTGGGTTTTCCAAGAAAACTGGGAATCCAGGCGATACTCATAGTTTTAGTGTTCATAGAAGTACATTGGATTTTCCAAAATATATACTTAACTACTTTGAAAACGCAACACTTGTTCCAACAACTATAACTCCATAACCACATCTTCAATTATAGTGGCCGGTTACACTAGGGGAGGGTGAACAGTAGGGGTTCCATAGTCGTCCCCTAGTGTAACCCCTGTACAGTACACCTATTTCCAAGAATGACGTCGAAAGTTGGCAACTAAACACGGAATATATTATAAATAGAATGTATCTGCCAGGCCCGTACGTACATCCCACACCCATTAACCCTTTCAACACCACAGGCCTGTATAGTGGTATTGGCAAAAGGTGTAGATCCAGATGAGCCGGCTCGTGACGAGCCGTCTCATCAGGATCTGCACTTTTTGCAAGTAATTTTCATAATTTTGAGAAGAAAAAACAGCCCATGTTATGAAAATGGACTGGTGTGAAAATCATTTCGTGATGATTGGATTGGTTGCAAAATTAACATATCAAAATCCATTCCAGTTACTTAGGGGTGAAAGGGTTAATCTGCCGAGGTATGACCGTGGATGTGCCAAACAAATGTTTAGCCCTTCGCGCCGTCGATAACAACCCCTCCTCCCCCCCCCAGCCACCCCTAAATTAATTTCTGAGTACGGGACTGTCTGCATTCGACATCTTTGATAGGGTTCCACTGGGGGGGGGGGTGGGGGTCAACCGTATGTTGGCTCATCCTCCACTAATTCGCGTGCTCTAGTTTGTATTTACATTTACTGTAACCGATTCTTCGTCAAAACGACACAATTATGAGATTAACGCCGCCTATACAATAAAGGGCCACGTGTACCGCATTTACTGCGGTATATTTAATACAAATATGTCAATCCATTAGCAAGATATTAAAGGAAATCTACTGCAACACATCTAAAAAAAATGACGTTATGCCTTTCGGAAACCACGTGATCCCACACCTTGCGATTTTAACATGGGGTTACATTATGGGAGGGTGATCAGTATGGGGATTCTACAAGGCTTGGCAAGCATGCAGTCAGCGAGGGCACAAACGCCGTCACCAAGTACAGCAGCAGCTAAACTTAACAAGTTTACTTGTGTCAAAAAACGGCCCTGTTTAGGGCTAAACCAATATTTCTTGAAAAGGAAACTTTTCGATTCTCATATCATCCGTATAGTTTGATGTCCCAATAACGTGCATGCAATTCATAGTTAGTTCTTTATAATACATTGTACATATTAAAAACACGCTAACGTGTGCTGTAGACATTGCCCAGTATGGAATGCGAATATTGCATACAACGTACTATTATATACGTACTTTCGTTTCCCATTGAAACACAATGGAACGCAAGTCGTCAATATGTTTCCGTATTGACGCCTCGTGAGTTCATCATTGCATTGGTCAGTGCCGAAACTCAAGAGCAGACTGAGGCCGAGGGTAACACCGTCGGATTGCCACGCTGGCGACCCGGGTTCGATTCAGTGTTCTGTTCCAGTTCATTCTTGGGAGACGATATGCAAGGTCATCGAGCCAGTGCCTTTGTTAAATCCAAGCATTTACAACTACGTTTCACCTCGCAAAATGTTTATTTTACTTATATTTTGTATATGGCGGAGGTGCATACTTATAATTGTGAGTGCGGAACTCATTTATATATCCACATACAAATCAAATAACCTTTCTTTCAACGTATATTTTGTCGTTTTCTTCAACACATGTCGTGTCGTTATTTAATTAGATTACGATGGTTTTGTGGGTTTTATTCTCTTGCAGGCTGCAATTCACATATCACGTGCGTCACTACTTGAAGTGACAATAGGGAAACGCAATATTGCATGTGCCAACAACAAGAGATAAACGTGACTAATGAGGTTCAAACGCGTGGCCAAATTCGTTATTTCGATGCAGATGCACTCAAAATAATCTTCGGATATCCCGTAGCATGTTGTACTTTTATGACTACGAAAAGGCAATAGCAAATATAAACAATTGGTAAGTTCGTCTTTAAAGTTGTTAAGTATATGAGCAAAAATATGGTTATTGGTTTTCCCAGTATCGCTGTTGCAATTCGTGATAAGAATCAAATACCGACGCCGCTGTTACTGCGCATATGTTCTGCAGTAGCTTTTTAAACGGATTTCGATTTCTGTCCGTCGTGCTGTGTATTTAGTATATGTTTGATTATTTATTAGTTTCCGACATAGAATCTACATTACCAGGTATGTGTAACTGACTTCTTATTAATGTAGCAGAATTGTGTCCCAACCCGAACTTTCTGGCTGCTACATCGCCCTGTGTGGTAGCCAGATAGTTCTGGTTAAACCGTGTCCGAGTCTGTTCGCTATCCTCCGTAGTATAAACGGAGACTAACAGGCTAATTAAATTAAATGCCTCTTGATACGAGGTCTATCAGACAAGGCCATGAAATGCGTAGTAATCCCGAGGCTCGCCGAGGAATTCCTGCCGTTGTCGAGCCGAACTGCTTATCAATCTGCATGTATCATACGGAACTGCATTACATTTGTGGGCACACGTAGGGGTCGAATTATTCACCACATATTTTGTGTTGCTAAGAGAAATGAATTTGACTGCATGTACATGTACGTATATCTATTGGAGTGATGCTTTAATATAATGTGATGTTAGTTAATGAAGCGAGTATTTTCTGACTTCATAGGAAACGGTGATTTGCCGAGTATATTATTACATCAGTCCAATATCACATTAAATCAACACACACGTTAGATTGTCTTTATTGAATAAGCACAATATCATACACTGACACACTGATCACTTGGTGTGCCATTTGTAGCAGTCGTATTTGCGTATTTATTTACACTAATGCATTATGAATTTACTACACCGAGGGAAATCCGCACACTGGAAAATCAGCAGTCTGATCAGTATCTGCACTGTTCGCCATTACATGAAACACCCGTCACGCTGAGAACAGGGAATATATATCGCCATCATGCTACACGAGTGTGCCTTTTGATCAGGAGCTACACTGGTAAAAAATCCCATAAACCCCGTGTATCCGGTCACAACCACATATTTAGCTCTTGAACAAGTTACGTAAATAGCGGATCAAAATCAATAGTTTATTGCGAAAAAATGATTTTCTTTTGGGGGCTAAAAATAGATTTAAATAGATTTAAATAATTTTTTATTTGTTGACCGATTTTCAAAATCTAAATTTTGTTTTCTTATTTACCTGGTTACCATGTTTACATCATTTCCAAGCTATCTCGTCGGGTTTCCGAGTCAATTTCCAAAATCTTTCAGTTTTTTCAAACATAGATTTTATTGAGAAATAAGGATTTTCCTATGGGAATTTAACATGTGGGCTAAAATTAGATTTGTTTATTAAGGTAATTTTTTACTTGTTGACCGATTTTCAAAATCTAACTTTTGTTTTCTTATTTACATCATTTCCAAGCTATATCGCCAGGTTTCCGAGTCAATTTCCAAAAAAAGAATGATTTTTTTTTTACCCTCCTCTTACTGTTTGCCCCATGTTAAATTCCCATAGGAAAATGGTTTTGTTTCGCAATTGATGGAATTTCATCAAATATTTTTGTTAGAGGGGGGGGGGGGTGTGACCTTTTTGTTATTGATAAAAACGTACTTACATTTTAATATGTTTTAGATTTGATGTGTTTAATAGCCAAAAGTTCATCGGCAGCAAAACGTGGAACAGACAGTAGTTTGTATAGTCTCTGTGTCTAAGTAGCATTTACAAATACTTCAGTCATTTTACAACATGTTGTTGCTTTATTGAATACCGAAGCATGACGATTGTTTCAAAATAGTCAATAGCATATATGCATTCTGAGCTGGCGTTAGGATTTTGAAATTAATCGCTCAATCGAACTGATACAACGAAAAAGAGCAATACTATATTGCATTTACTCCCATATTGGTAAAAACATAGTAATTGTTTCAAGTAAATTCTGAGACGTTTAGTAGCCAAAATGTCCATTTCTGAAATATTAGTAGACACATGGCTATATTAGTATTCAAATCGCGACAAAAGCCAAATTAGGCATTTAATGATGAATATATATTTAAAGGTGGGAATAGGCATGCGGGCCTTCCATCTCCTATATAAAAATAATGTATTAATATCACAATCCGTGTGTACAATTCCAAAGAAATGATGCGTCTCCGCTAACTACAAAGTTAAAAGTGACCGACTGACCGATAGGTGATAGGGGGCGGATCGAAATAAAGAGATAACGCCTTCCAAACAACATTCAATCTGCTAAGCAAATGACATTGGCGCATCAGCAACCACGTGTAGGTCTGATGGAGTATCATGATTCAGATGGTCAGAGGGATACAGCGCACCTGGCTCTCAGCGGGACCGATAAAGGAACTACTTTCACAAAGCATACACAACGTGTAATACATGTACATCTTGTATTCCACCAGCAAAGACTAAAACCAGCCACCACATTAGAAGAATGTCGGATAAATATGCATATTCGCATCGCTGCACGTGATAGGAACAATGCACATGGACTGTGTGTAGGCTAAATTTTAATCAGTTATGAGTTTGCATGGTGATAATATTGCAACGGACCATTTATACATTTTCTACGCATTGACTGAATAATTGCCAGCACACCAATCAATGCATTCCATCAATGAAACACCCGTAGTATACGATTATGAGCTACATTAGTCACACCTGCCATAAACCCCATTTCTCTAGTCACATCCACATATGGCGCTCATGGCATTTCCGACCACTGTAGATTCAGACCAGCATCTGAGCATGCACTGATCATCATCCAGCGAGTGAAACAGCTGCCCTGTTTCTAACAAACAGTATACTAGGTTCGTATCATGTTACGGCTGTGAGTGGTCGGGAGCACGCGATGGGTAATTTAACGATCGGGGTTCATCTTTACCGGCATCCAGAATTATATATATAGTGTTTGGACTGTGTGTCCGTGGTGTGTCCGACAGTCCGTGTGTCCGTCCGACACATTAAGAAGTTCGCCAGAGTTTCTTAATGTTGTCATAACTTATATATCCCTTGAAGGATTACTTAAATATTTCAACCCAACATACTTGGCTGTGACTGACACAATGGCCTTATGCTATTTACGATCAATGTAGATCCAGATCAGCCATTCAGTCATTGAAGCACCTCTTGCTCCTGATTGTATCTTGGGATTGCGCTCGAAGTTGAGGGGCTTGGCTTGTAAATCAAGCACAATAGCATGATTCAGTGAACGAATGAAACATACGTGACCTTCAATTAGCATGATCATGCTTGTTTTGACCGTCACTGAAACATTTAGCCATTTGTTTACTTCGAAAATAATTTCTCCATTAAATGAATTAAATACAATCATTTTGCCTTGTACTTTCATGGTGCATGTATTATAAAATAAGTATGTAGATATATAAAATAAACAGCATTAACCCTTACAATGCTGAATTAATGTTTGTCGTCTGCTGTTTATTTTCTATTTTCCATTTTTCTCATCAAAAACATGGTTTGTCAGTACTTTAGAATCATTTCGAATCGAAATGGCTTTTGTCTTTTGTTCCTGCATGTATTATGATAATACTGAACCAACAATCTATCAATAGCGAGAAATGGAAAACACAAAGTTTACGCACTGCAACCTTTCTCCTGGAGTATGCACATATACCAGCGAAACAGAGATTGACATATACTTGCAACCTGAGAACACATTTCTATGCTTTAGGGAATTTGACTCCAGTTATTCACAAAATTTGATTAATGGCAATTGGTCTGTTCATTTGATTGGTAAGAAGATATTCAAGCCACATTCCATTGTTAAATAGTTGATGGCATGATACTCTTGGTAAACATTCATGTACTGGCTATCAGAATAATGGCCAGCTTGGTGCAGCCACTATCCAGATGGCTTTTCAAACAGCCATTATATGTGCCACGTCCAGTCTGTTGGGGCCCATTTATACTCATTAACTGTCATATAACTGTTTACATAAGGAGTGTCAGATAGTAATCACCCATGTCTTGCATTTAAACCCATGCATTCTGAGAATGTTCGCTAAATGTTTCAATAGTGTTGTTTAATTCAGGAATATTGATACCCCGAAATATAAGACCTAGTGGTCACACTGTCAGGTGAGGGCTAGGTATTACTACGTTTCCCATCCGTATGCATTGGCAAATTTTTGCCATGTTTTGGGGGATTAGCTATAGGCTTTACTAGGTTTCTGGTAGGTTTCCACTACGTTTTTGCAAGGTTTTACTAAATATCGCCCCATCGGACATGTAACAGGCCGGGTATCAAAGCGGCTACTTGTCACGATTTCACTAGGGATTACTAGTAGTAGGTTTTACTAGGTGACTGCCGAGTTTCGCTACGCTTTACTACGATTTAGTATGTTTTTACTGGGGATTGCTATATGCCGTCAGCTAGAAATGGAAACCACCCCCCCATGTGGGATTTTTGCAGACACATTTTCGTCCGAAACTACATTCAATTACGAGTGCTCTGTAACCCACTAGATGAATTGTTGTCACCAGTTTGAAGTATAGTACGTATTAATACGTTTTAACTATGTTGTAATACGTTTTACTACATTTTAATAGGTAAGATAGTTTATCAAATTTTGTTTTCTTTTTCATATTTGAGTTCATTTGAGCTGAAAATATCGAAAAATGTTCAGTTCCCTCTACCTACAGCGACGGTTCAAACAACATGGGTGTGTGTGTGGGGGGCACACCCGGAGACCTAGACAGCAAAGGTCACGAGATGCGGCAATATAAATCCAAGTGAGGGGATATTAGTAGTTCGTAAAACGGCACATAATGCATCTATGGAGACACTACTGATGCCACTCCCATGAATTAGACACAAACAACTTAATTCCGAGAAGCGGAAATTATACTTTAACATTTATTTGTCTAACCCCCAACCTCCCTGGGTTGCCCGCAGCTCCACCAGGTGGGAAATATATTGATAATTGAATAAATCATGTAGTAATATTATACATATAATTACATCCGTTTTTACCCGATTCCAATATACATGTATACTAACTCGGTGACAAACTCATTATTTGGATAAAACGGAGCAAGTAATACTTTGCTCGAATGGTAATGTACGTCACGTGCACCTTCTATTTGAATAGGCAATGTAGCAGGTTAAATGCGCGATCGAACCTGTTGGCCAGGCTGTTGATAGGCCATTAAACACCAATACATCGATTCAAATCTATTTGAATAGAGAGAGGTCTGAATATCGCCCAACCAACATATTCCTTAGTGGTTGTAGTAACTTCAAAGCTGAAGGATGAGATTAATGATCTAAAATGTGAAAACGAACGTATCCGCAAATCGTTGAAGTCGACAGATGCCACGGTTGACGAACTGGACCAATACGGGAGGCGGAAGTGCCTCGAAGTCTCCAATATCCCAGGCGACACAGGTAACTTTACTGAAAACTGTGAGGAGAAAATTATCCATATAACCCAGGCCCACCAGGTCGACCTGAGCCCAGCAGACATCGACAAGTGCCACAGACTAGGCCGCCCTAAGCAGGGGCTATCATATAACCGACGCATACTCGTGAAATGTACGAACTCGAAGGCGAGACAACGGATTTATGAGTCACGAAGATCGCTAGGCGCACGGAATATTTGTACAAGAGCACCTGACGAAATTGAGAGGCCAACTATCATATGAGGCCCGCCAGCTGGTATGGAGCAAACAACTGTTAAAAACATGGGTCGCTGGCTCTCGCGTGTACGCGCTGATGTTGTTCAATGGAAAGGAGGTGAAAGTACCCAAAAGGGTCATGGATGACATTAGCCTGATAAATGAAGGCAAGTGCCCTACTGATGACCATTCTTAAATTGACAATTACCCCATCCCCTGTTCCATAAACAATATCCAAACATATTACAAACTCTGTGATCTCCATTAAGTTCAACACACCGATATGATTATTTGTACATTTATATGTGTGATTATATGTCGGCTTGCACCCACTGCACTAATAGTACGTGCTCAGCAGTGTCCAGTATAATTGCATGAAATTAGCCTAAATTCATTGACACGATACCTTTCATAGAGTCCATTGTTTACTTACAGTATACTCGAATGTTCCCAGAAAATAGGCCTTGTTGCTCACTGATTATAATTTTCTCTGACCCGGGTTGATAAGATATGTTGCTGTAGCACTATATAAACACTGATGCACGAATGGTACATGTTGTGATACCGAGATGTACCAAAACGTTTACCACCATATATATCTATACTGGCCGCATAACACGTCGTTGATCGGTAGTAAACCTGACATTACCTGTCAATTGGGTTGTGTGAAGTTGGCTCTGACATCGAACATCGAAATTCGATATTCACCGGTTTGAATTTCGAGTTGAATATCGAGTTGAATTTCGAGTTGAATCCAAAGCTGCGAGGTCGATATTCACCGGAACTAATTTCGAGCTGGGTGGTTTTGAATATCGAGCAAGCTCTGAGATCGATATTCGACTACAAGATGGCAAATGCAATGCGAATTTCGAGCTGGGGTGTTTTGAATATCGAGCCAGCTCTGAGATCGATATTCGAGCAGATTGGACATACGTATTTGAATTTCGAGCGGGGTTGTTTTGAATATCGAGCCAGCTCTGAGATCGATATTCGCGCAGATTGAAATGTGCTTTTGAATTTCGAGCTGGGTTGTTTTGAATATCGAGCCAGCTTTGAAATCGATATTCGCGCAGATTGAGATGTGCATTTGAATTTCGAGCTGGGATGTTTTGAATATCGAGCCAGCTCTGAGATCGATATTCGCGCAGATTGCAGATGTGTATTTGAAATTCGAGCTGGGATGTTTTGAATATCGAGCCAGCTCTGACATCGATATTCGCGCAGATTGGAAACGTCTATTTAAATTTCGAGCTGGGTTGTTTTGAATATCGAGCCAGCTCTGAGATCGATATTCGCGCAGATTGAGATGTGCATTTGCATTTCGAGCTGGGTTGTTTTGAATATCGAGCCAGCTCTGAGATCGACATTCGCGCAGATTGGAAATGTGTATTTGAATTTCGAGCTGGGTTGTTTTGAATATCGAGCCAGCTCTGAGATCGATATTCGACTACAAGATGGTAAATGAAATGGGAATTTCGACCTGGGGTGTTTTGAATATCGAGCCAGCTCTGGGATCGATGATATTCGAGCAGATTGGACATACGTATTTGAATTTCGAGCTGGGGTGTTTTGAATATCGAGCCAGCTCTGAGATCGATATTCGCGCAGATTGAGATATGCTTTTGAATTTCGAGCTGGGTTGTTTTGAATATCGAGCCAGCTCTGAGATCGATATTCGCGCAGATTGAGATGTGCATTTGAATTTCGAGCTGGGATGTTTTGAATATCGAGCCAGCTCTGAGATCGATATTCGCGCAGATTGGAGATGTGTATTTGAAATTCGAGCTGGAATGTTTTGAATATCGAGCCAGCTCTGAGATCGATATTCGCGCAGATTGGGAACGTCTATTTAAATTTCGAGCTGGGTTGTTTTGAATATGGAGCCAGCTCTGAGATCGATATTCGCGCAGATTGAGATGTGCATTTGAATTTCGAGCTGGGTTGTTTTGAATATCGAGCCAGCTCTGAGATCGATATTCGCGCAGATTGAGATGTGCATTTGAATTTCGAGCTGGGATGTTTTGAATATCGTGCCAGCTCTGAGATCGATATTCGAGCATTTGAGATGTGCATTTGAATTTCGAGCTGGGTTGTTTTGAATATCGAGCCAGCTCTGAGATCGATATTCGCGCACATTGGTGATGTGCATTTGAATTTCGAGCTGGGTTGTTTTGAATATCGAGCAAGCTCTGAGATCGATATTCGCGCAGATTGGAGATGTGTATTTGTATTTTGAGCTGGGATGTTCTGAATATCGAGCCAGCTCTGAGATCGATATTCGCGCAGATTGGAGATATACATTTGAATTTTGAGCTGGGTTGTTTTGAATATCGAGCCAGCTCTGAGATCGATATTCGCGCAGATTGAGATGTGCATTTGAATTTCGAGCTGGGTTGTTTTGAATATCGAGCCAGCTCTGAGAACGATATTCGCGTAGATTGAGATGTGCATTTGAATTTCGAGCTGGGATGTTTTGAATATCGTGCCAGCTCTGAGATCGATATTCGCACAGATTGGATATGTCTATTTGAATTTCGAGTTGGGTTGTTTTGAATATCGAGCCAGCTCTGAGATCTATTTTCGCGCAGATTGAGATGTGCATTTGAATTTCGAGCTGGGTTGTTTTGAATATCGAGCCAGCTCTGAGATCGATATTCGCGCACATTGAGATGTGCATTTGAATTTCGAGCTGGGATGTTTTGAATATCGAGCCAGCTCTGAGATCGATATTCGCGCACATTGAGATGTGCATTTGAATTTCGAGCTGGGATGTTTTGAATATCGAGCCAGCTCTGAGATCGATATTCGCGCAGATTGGAGATGTGTATTTGAATTTCTAGCTGAGTTGTTTTCAATATCGAGCCAGCTCTGAGATCGATATTCGCGCAGATAGAGATGTGCATTTGAATTTCGAGCTGGGTTGTTTTGAATATCGAGCCAGCTCTGAGATCGATATTCGCGCAGATTGAGATGTGCATTTGAATTTCGAGCTGGGTTGCTTTGAATATCGAGCCAGCTCTGAGATCGATATTCGCGCAGATTGGAGATGTCTATTTGAATTTCGAGCTGGGTTGTTTTGAATATCGAGCCAGCTCTGAGATCGATGTTCGCCCAAAGGGGAGATGTGCATGTCAGCAGGGTTGAATCAAACTTGAAAAGCACCTTACACATCTGCAAGAGACAAGGAAGCTGTATACCCACTATGAGTAATCAAGTCAATATATATTATCGTTTAAACATTTTACTAGTTACAATAATTAACAACAGATTAACAGACAAGGCTAACATTAAATGCCCCTCCATTATTGTAGTAGGGCATAACATAAACGTAGAAAAGCTAATGAGTTGTTGCTTATGGTCATGAACATATTTCTTTCTTTTATGTCTAACATTTAGTTTAGCTGGTCTCTGGTGCAGGTACATGTGTAGACATATACAGATAAACGTAACTGTAACTATCTGCACAATGAGTTACATCAGTAAACATGGGCTTCCAAACTGAAACAAGGGCACCGTTATTACGAAGCTAATCCCTTCGATGGGAGCCTTGATAATAATAATAAAAACAACAACACACAAGTCATCAATGACCTTGACCTTCGGCTATCGGACGTGGGTCGTATGAAAACAAAACACCATCCATAGATATACATTGTGGCCACATATGATCAAAATTGATGAAGAGGTTCATAAGCTATGGAATAAACAAAACAAAAACTTTAACATTTTTTCCTTACAAACAAGGTGACATAGAGCAGTCGGATGCGAGTCGTAAAACACAGAGCACCATCCATAGACATAGCATGATCTTGACCTTTGTGACTTTCGAAATGATGCTGAAACACTTAACCATTTTCTTACGTCAAACAGTTTGTAAGAGTTTCTAGAAAATGTAATATCTTCAATATTACTTGAAGTATTGCTTTAATATTTGGACACTTCATTCACCTGAACATGTGTGACGCAATCACACCACCAATGACATGACCTTGACCTATGTGACCTTCAAAATGGTGTTGAAATACTAGCCGTTTTCTTAAGTCAAAAAGTGTGTAAGACTTTCTCAAATGACTTTGAAATTTATGTAAATTTAAAGTTTTCTTTTGTTGACACTCAATCTCAAGTTAAGAGTCCAGTATGCCATGGGGGCATATCCATGTTTTACAAACATAATGTCATTGTCATCTGCCGAGTCATGTGTGTCATTCTGTAGCTTTTCTACTTCTGCATTAGCGAACACATGTACATGTATATATATTGTTTCGGTTCTGGAAGGACAGTTATGTGCACTCTTGTTAAATGATTTTGATTTTGTTGTCCGTTGTCTTTCTTCTATAGTTTTCTGTAATCTTTCTAGAGCCGGATTCTCTTTTTAGCTGCTGCCAGACTTTGCTTTATGTTTCTTACCCTTGCTGGTACTGAAACTACAATGATATTGACCTTCAGCTTAGTGGGTACTGCATTTGTCACAATGGAGCAAGTGAGCAGGTGCTCACGGATACCCTCGATAAAATATTGGGAGATAACTGAAAATTAGTGAGACAAGAGTTATTATTCTTGTGCGCGACACACCTTTGGGTCGTGGTCTATGCATGTGTGAAGTATTGCAAGTTACGGTTCTCATTAGTTGCGAACAGTAACTATTTATATCTACTCAAGTACCGTCCGTAGCCAGAGTTACCATTCCACTCATAGGCTTCCTCTGCAGAATAGCGAATCAGATCTGATTCGCACTTTAGCAGTTAATTGTGATATACATTGTACTTTATATATTTCCCATCTGAAAAAAATATTAGTATTAATAAAAACTAGTAATTAATAATGAAACAAATTTTACAATTGTAGAAAGTTTAGAAAATTACAGTTTGCCTTTCCAGACAATGGACCCTATTTTAAATTGTTCATGTTGAATTTGACTGCAACTGATAGTCAATTGTTGATTCTAGCTTAAATTTACGTTATCACTATCAGATCTTCTACATACAATTACATACATAATTGCTGGAATATCTTATTTTCATAATGTTGACACTCATTTCAGTTCAAATATATAGAAAATCTTTCATAATTAACTGCTAAAGTGCGAATCAGATCTGATTCGCTATTTTACAGAGGAATCCTATGAGTGTATTCATAACTCAGGCTACGCACGGTACGGGAGTAGATTACAAGAGTTACTGTTCGCAACTAGGTTCGCAACTAATATTATGCAGAAACATAGAATTATTCTATATTTCTTTAGTATGTAAGTACAGTCCAAGCATCGTATTTATAATTATTATGATGTACATGCATAGAGCTTTATTTATTAACAAATATAGTAATAACATGAAGATTTGGGTTAATTCAGGTAAGATTTGGATAAATCGTGCCACTCTGGCATCAAAACTGTGCCTTATTCAAGCTATCGGCCGGCAACCTGAATGTGTGCAGTGGCGGATACAGGGAGGGGGGAAATATTAGTATTATAAAAGTAATACAAACTAATAATTCTGAAAAGTATTGTAAAAGTACATTAATACAAACTAATAATTCTGAAACAAATTTTACAATTGTAGAATGTTATAATTATAATTTTGCCTTTCCAGAAAATGGACCGCATTTAACTTTCACATGTTGAATTTGACTGCCACTGACTGAGTCACTTGTTGATGCTAGCCTAAATTTACTTTAACATGTAATCTACATACATTTGCAGAATAGCAAATCACACCAGATTCGCACTTTAGTAGTTATTTGTGACATAATTGTTATATATTTTCCATCTGAATACAACATAACCGGTAGTATTATACATGTAGAAGTAATACAAACTAATACATTTGAAACAAATTTGACCATTGTACAAGGTTTAGAAAATAACATTTTGCCTTTCCTGAAAATTGACACCATCTTAACTTGTACATGTTTAATTTGGCTGCCACTGACCGAGTCACTTGTTGATACTAACTTAAATTAGTCCATGATAGCGAATAGCTATATCAGGTCATATACATATATACATTTATGTCATAATTACTGTAAATTGTTATTTTTAAAATGTTGACATTGTCATTCATTTGAGTGAAAAAATATAGAAAATCTTTCACAAC
The DNA here is from genome assembly GCA_029237695.1 of Conchocele bisecta. NCBI lineage: Eukaryota > Metazoa > Mollusca > Bivalvia > Lucinida > Thyasiridae > Conchocele > Conchocele bisecta. Next base: position 76,131,735 of record CM055274.1, on the reverse strand, counting down.
TAACTGCTAAAGTGCGAATCAGATCTGAGGAATCATATGAGTGGAATCGTAACTCTAGCTATGAACCGTACGGGAATAAATTGCAAGAGTTACCGTTCGCAACTAGTATATTGCTAGTTGCGAACGGCAACTCTTGCAATTATTCCCGTACCGTCCGTAGCCAGACTTACGATTATAAAAGTAATACAAACTAACAATTCCGAAACAACTTTTACCATTGTAGGTTTAGAAAATTATGTTTTGCCTTTACAGAAAATGGACCAAATCATAACTTTTACATGTTGAACTTGGCTGCCACTGACTGGGTCTCTTGTTGACTCTAGCTTAAATTCACTGTATCAGGTCATCTACATATCATATTTAAATTTATGTCATAATTACTTGAATATGTTATTTTCATAATATTAACACTCATTTGAGTTAAAAAAAAAATAGAATATCTTTCACAATTAACTGCTAATTTAAAAGTGCGAATCAGATCTGATTCGCTATTCTGCAGAGGAAGCCTATGATTGGAATCGTAGTTCTAGCTACAGGAGCTGCAAGAGTTACCGTCGCAACTATTATATTGCAAGAGTTACTGCTCGCAACTATGTCAGATCAAGGTCCAGATATTATAGTGAGCTCATTCAAAAGACATTGCCACAATGTACATTGTCACATGAGCATTATGTACTGACAATTAGTCAGTCTAATTTCGACTGCCCTTCCGCCCACCCCCCCCCCCCCCCACCCCGCCCGCCCCAGGTGAAAAATCCTGGATGCGCCACTGGTGCAGCAATGCTTTTAAAAAGCCCCACCACTTTTGTCATGTATTTTACCTCAAGTGAATGATACTCTTCCATTCTTGGAGATGGCTATCTTCTGTTCTTCTGGTGGCAATGAATCTGCCATGATGCTCCGGTAACGAAAGATAGATATATGCGCGACTTCTTGGAAACTCCACGGATTCTAACTTGCGCGTGTTGTTGTTGTTGTATGACTGATTTTCAGCCGCTTATTTTCGTCTGAATACCTCTACAGCAACAAAGACTGCGATAGCATTGTTTCGACACATATCCCAGTTGACGTATACCTTCTCTAAAATACCCAAGAAACAACGGGGCTTGCGATGTACAAACGACAATGCTGTTCTATATCTGTTTTTCATGCGCTTATTTTTCATTCATGCTGACAAAGAGTCTGCCGGGTAGCCGCGGCATGTTTTGCATGTGTAGGAAAACCTGCGTGCCCGGAAAAGACAAGACCGTACGATCATAAATCAGTACAAGTACCGAGACACTGGTCCAGCTGACCGGGCATCCAATACCCACAACAGACAATCGGGGCACCGAATCATCTCACTCAATCTCTGCAATATATATTTTACATCAATTTTCTTGGGTGAATGTAACATTGCCGTCTACACGAATACCGTTATTTTTAACACAAGTAGCTTTTTAACACATCAACAAGGGGGGGGGGGGGGGGGGGGGGGGGGGGGGGACATGCATCCAGGGACCAAATATATTCATGTCTACCACATTCCAAAGGATCATGCCTATTCCATTATAAAGTTGACTACATACACAAGTTTGGTCTTAAAAAATAGACACTTTGACTTCCGCCCGTGCCTCCGTCTGAAACAGTATATGTTCTGCACTTTTAATTAAATGTGTCTTGAAAATTTAAATGCATCTTTTTCACCATCCATTTTTCATTTTTATTCTACATAGGCGCATTCATGGTAATGTCAAGGTTAACTAACTTTCATATGTACATTAAAGCTTTTAAAACGCCTTTAAAAGTGGATTTCAAGTTGTTCAACGCTTACATTTCTGAAACAGTGACATATGTTGATGTAACCAACCGAAAGATAAACATTGAATGCGATGAGCTACACATAGTCAGCAGAAAAATAATATGAGAAAGTTGCAAATCTCTTTGGTGTCAGTTCTTTACTGACGAAACAATTAGAATATCTGTATACATAACCAAGAAATTAAACATTTCGAAAATGGCTACATGCAATTTTCAAACTGCATTATTGTGTTCTAGTTTATAGTACTTTGGAAATTATTACTTTATATGTTATACAACTTCTCCAGTTAAATTATTAAGTGAGACGGAGATTAAGTGTACTTTGGCTATTCAATTATGTATTTTCTAAAGATATAATTGCTACATTATCAATAGCAAGTAGTGTCCCTTGCAACGATTATTCAGTAAGCTAACGGCCATGAATAATGAAAACAATCAACTACAACAAAGTCTGCTTTTCACTGATGTAACAGTGGAAATTGATATTTATTCACAAGAGCAAGGAAGCATGTTCCATCACATAGAGTTTTAGTACACCTACACACATTTTCTGGAAAATATTACATTCGGTATAACATGTGTTATGTTGCAGGAAATAATCTATATAAAAGGGGAGGGAGTTTAACTCCAGCATTAACTATACGATAGTTTTGTGTTTTATGCATCCGAGAAACCGCTGGGTTGTGATGTACACTACTGTGACGTTTCATGAACATGCGCACGTATTCCTATCGAAATTCACAGCCATAATCGTGTAGTCCAATATATGTATCAGAAGAGCTGGCTTGATATTCGAAACACACCTGCTGGAGCTTCTAAGCATGTCAAATCTACTTGAATGTCAACCTCCATATTTAAACCCAACAGCTCGAAATGCAAATGCATATATACAATTTGCTCGAATATCGATATCAGAGCTGGCTCGGATTCAAAACACACAAGCTCGAAATACAAATGCACATATCAATTCTGCTCGAAAATCGATGTCAGAGGTTGCTTCATATTAAAAACAAAAGCAGACCGAAATGCAAATACATATATACAATTTCGATGTCACGTCTGGCTCCATATTCAAAACACCATAGCTCGAAATTCGCATTGCATTTGAAATCTTGTACAACCCAGCTCCAAATTTAAATACACATCTCCAATCAGCTCGAATATCGATCTCCGAGCTGGAAAGATATTCAGATATACACAGCTCGAAATTCAAATACATATCTACAATATCGATCACAGACCTAGCTCGATATTCAAATATCAATAGCTCGAAGCTTGAAATTCAAATACATATCTACAATATCGATCTCAGAGCTTGCTCGATATTCCAAACAACCCGGCTCGAAATTCCCTATTAATAACTCGAAATTCTAATACATATCTACAATATCGAGCTCAGAGCTAGCTCGATATTCAAAACAACCGAGGTCAAAATTCAAATATACATCTCCAATCTGTGCGAATATCGATCTCAGAGCTGGCTCGATATTCAAAACAACCCAGCTCGAAATTCAAATGCACATCTCAATCTGCGCGAATATCGATCTCAGAGCTGGCTCGACATTCAAAACAACCCAGCTCGAAATTAAAATGCACATCTCAATATGCGCGAATATCGATCTCAGAGCTGGTTCGATATTCAAAACAACCCAGCTCGAAACTCAAATAGACATCTCCAATCTGCGCGAATATCGATCTCAGAGCTGGCTCGATATTCAAAACAACCCAGCTCGAAATTCAAATACACATCTCCAATCTGCGCGAATATCGATCTCACAGCTGGCTCGATATTCAAAACAACCCAGCTCGAAATTCAAATACGTATGTCCTATCTGCTCGAATATCGATGTCAGAGCTGGCTCGATATTCAAAACACCCAGCTCGAAATTCGCATTGCATTTACCATCTTGTAGTCGAATATCGATCTCAGAGCTGGCTCGATATTCAAAACAACCCAGCTCGAAATTCAAATACGTATGTCCAATCTGCTCGAATACCAATCTCAGAGCTGGCTCGATATTCAAAACACCCTAGCTCGAAATTCGCACTGCATTTGCAATATTGTAGTCGAATATCGATCTCAGAGCTGGCTCGATATTAAAAACACCCCAGCTCGAAATTCAAATACGTATGTTCAATCTGCTCGAATATCGATCTCAGAGCTGGCTCGATATTCAAAACACCCCAGCTCGAAATTCGCATTGCATTTACCATCTTGTAGTCGAATATCGATCTCAGAGCTGGCTCGATATTCAAAACAACCCAGCTCGAAAGTAGTTCCGGTGAATATCGACCTCGCAGCTTTGGATTCAACTCGATATTCAACTCGAAATTCAAACCAGTGAATATCGAATTTCGATGTTCGATGTCAGAGCCAACTTCACACACCATGTCAATTGACAAACACGTACATGTATGTACTCTAGTTTTACTAATAATTGTCATTGGATAAGTAAATCATTGTTGTATGAAACATGTACTGACAATATTGGACATACGGATCAATCTGTTTGTTCTGGACCCCACATACCTGTACTGTGGAATTGGCTAGCAGTGTAGATCCAGATGAGCTGACTCGTGACGAGCCGTCTCATCGGGATCTGCACTGTTTGTGACTAGTTTGATAATAAACATCCCTTTTTATGATCAACGGAATAGGTTGAAATATAACATGGAGGATTCCATCCCAGTTACTTGGTGTTGAAGGGGTTACAGTTAAGATTTCAGATCTACACTGTTCGTCAACAACTCATGATGATATTGTTTTACTAATAATTGTCATTGGACAAGTAAATCATTGTTGTATGAAACATGCACTGACACGATTGGACACACAGATCAGTCTGATTTAAACCGTTTAACCCCACATGCATGTATAGCTGTATTGGAAAACAGTGTAGATCAAGATGAGCTGGCTCGTAGCGAGCCGTCTCGTCAGGATCTGCACTGTTTGTGATTAATTTTGTATTTTTACCGCCAAATTCTGACAATTTTTATTTTTTATTTTTTTTTAAATTGATAATAAACATCCCTTTGTATGATTAATGGAGTAGTCTGAAAAATAACATGAAAGATTCCATCTCAGTTACTTGGTGTTGAAAGGGTTAAAGTACATTTCAGATCTACACTGTTTGTCAACACCTCATGATGATATTGATATGTGTACATGTATCAGTCTCTACATTGGCCGTAAAGTTGTTTTGGCAATAAATGCTAACAGTCCACATGGGGCGCGTGCCTTACATCGGTGGCACATGTAACCCCAGTAGTTGTGAATAAAGCACCACTTTAGGTAGAACAGTGAAATATGTTTACATGTCTCGCGGGCATAAATGTTATCGATAGATTATTGGTAACTGCTGTGTGTGGGCTTACGTCTGTTCGACATCTACATATGGGAATACACTGTATAATATGAGGCTTCAAAACAGAAAGTACTGTAATGTGTCCAGCACTTAAACAACGGTATCCTGGTCTGCTGCCAGGCGTACATACATACACTACGGATCATTTATGCATATACGTGAATCGGAGTAAGAATCGCCGTTAATATATATGGATCCATGTAAAGAATTATGCATCGTTAATAAACTTAAACGACCTCTATTTTGTTCCCGGCCTCTATTATATTACCAAACTGTGCTACGTGGCCTCTATTCCGTTTCCCACTGGCATATATCGTGTATACCCCGACGGCATCTAACGTGGTACCCAGCAGCAGACGAGCATTAACGGCTGCGGTACTGACAGGATGGCGGCTGACCAGGTTCAGGAGTAAACTGCCTATGTAATAATAGCGTCTACAACCAGAGTTAACTACATGTACACGTATTTATTGACCGAATTACTGCCATTTGGTCGACGGTAAATATTTGATTATTCAGTTGCGCTGAACTAAATTGCGTGGAATATAAGCATGTACGTTGGTGGACTGGACATGCTGGAATTGGCCTATCGACATTACACACCCGTGGATTTCTCCACAATCGTAAGATAATGAGAACATATTGAATTTGAAGTATGTATCACTAGACGTGTGCCATTGAATGGTGGCTACATATTAATTACAGGTGTAGATGAATTCCGGCCTAATTCCTCACCGACTGTTTCGTTCATATGGCGAGAACGGGGTGGGGTAGTTTGGGCATCGTTGGTGATTTTATGAATAATTGTTATATATCTACATAAGTATTATACAGGGGGGATTGAGGAAAGTAGTTTGAGTTAATACAAATACAAATGTATGAGTTAACGAGAGTTATTATATAAGGAAAACATGTACTTGGGACGAACAATTTGACTTGGAGTTATCAGTAGTTTGACTTAAAGGCCGTGGTCGTTCACACATGGGAAGACGTAAATCACATTCACTAATCTCATTGAATTCAGCTCAGGTCAGTTATACAAACAACCATGCCACCCACCAGAGATAACAGCATTATCGTGGCACATGTAGACAGTTACACATCGCGCTCCCAACTCCCTAGAAACAAAAGTGTTACCCCGCTCCATTACCTCTCACGAGGGTAGCAATTTCACCCCATCTATTTAATGTAACGCATGGAAGAGTGATTTATGCAATCGGTTATCCGGATTGTTTGATACGTTAGCGATATAAAACTGTCAAAGCTGTATCAATAAATTATTAATAAAGAACATACACATGCATAAATTGGTTATTTTACCATGTCAAGGTGTTTATCTGACATTTACATGTATATCTATAAATGTGAAAGCTTACTTTCGTTATATTGAATGATGAACAACAACTAGAGAAAAGATGGCTTGCATGGGAAAACGATATCCCTGTTCTATTATTTTGGCAATTTACTAGTTCTACATCAATGACATTTGTTTAAAGGTATAAATTATACAGTTGTTGACCTCCATGCAACAGGTTTGGGTATGCACTTTGGTTGCTCACAATTTGTGAATAGGTCAAATTGTAGCCGTAGATAACATATCAGAGGCGAATTATTGTAGCTACCGACTCCCCTATGCCCACTACATGTAATTCTCCGGAGTATTGCCTTGATATGACACTATCAGTGGCATGTTGTGGCATACATCTGACCAGTTATTATCCTATCAATAGCGAAAATGGGATGCAAAAGCCGTCCGTCCGTCTGTCCGCCCACCTCCAACCAGGTATACTTGTGGATGAATTCATGCGTACAAGAGCTAGTTGTGCAACATGTTTTATTGTAAACCCAGGTGTACAAGCAGACTATTTACAGGTGCACAAGTAAAGTGGGTTTGCAAGTATACCGCAGTGTGTACGTGCGTCCGTCCGTCCGTCCGTCCGTCTGTCCGTCACGTTTTCCACTCGTCTATAACTTCTGTACTGTATGATCTATTGGCTTGAAACTTCTTCTAACAGTACAGACACTATGCAGCACAATAGCCTGAACCAGTGATCAAAAACGAATTAAACATACATGACATTCAATTAGCATGACCTTGCTCTTTTTGACCGTCACAAGATCGCTGAAACACTTGGCCATTGATTTACGTCGAAACGTTTATAAGAATTTCTCCATTAAATAAATTAAATATAAACATCATCTCTAGTTTTGCCTGGTAATTTCATGGTGCATGTATTATATAATAAGTATGTAGTTATATAAACTTAACAGCATTAACCCTTACATTGCTGAATTAATTTGTGTTGTCTGCTGTTTATTTTCTAATTTTCATTTTTCTCATCACAAACATGATTTGGCAGCTCTTGAGAATCATTTTCAATGTAAACTAGATTTGTCAGTAAGCCATGCTAACGGAATACCCCCCCCCCCCCCGCGTGGGCGGAAGTGCCCATACATGTGTAGATTTGTAATCTGTGGGTCTGTGACCTTGACCCTGGGCTTAGCGGAGGCGGCACGGTCATGGATTTGTCATAGCATGATTTCTCCGATGTTAAGTTTTGTGAAGAGACTAAGTATGTGACCTTGACCTCGGGATCAGCGGGGCTTGGACGGTCGTGGACAGCATGATAGTAGACCCTTAGAGGAATGCATGCGTCAAATATTAAGAATGTTCGACGAAGGAACAATAAGTTATAACATATTTATCTGATGTTAAGTTTAGTGACGGACGGACGGAAAGACGGACGGACCAACATTTTGGGTTTATGGGGTATTTCCATTGTTTGAAGAACAAAGAAAAAGCCCGTAAACAACAATAGAGTTTATGAGCTTACGGAATATTACAAAGGAATCTTTTGTTCCTAACCACGCCCCTAAGCTCTCAAACCCCCGGACGTTGGCCCGGGCGGACGAGCGGACAATCTGACTCCAGTCCACCTCCCCCCACACACAACACGTTGCGGACGTATCGGACAACCTGACTCCAGTACCCCACCCCCCCCCCCCCCCCCCCCCCCCCTACCACACACAATTCGTTGCGGAAGTATAATGATTCTAAAGTGCTGAGAAACCATATATACTAATAAAGAAGACAATATATAAAACCGCAGCAGATGACAATTTCCATTGCCAGCATTTGAAGGGTTAAAGCAATGCAAATACATGTTTCTGTATATATCATGATAATACTGAAATGCTTGAAACAACAATATTAATATGTCAGATAGCCAGAAATGGAAAACACAAAAGCCCTGCCACCTCTCTCCTAGAGTATGCAGATATTCTAGCGAAACAAAGATCGGTCTATACTGACAGCCTGAGAACACAGAACCGAGCAACAATAGCACCCCCCCCCCACCCCTATTCCTAAGTCGTAGGGCATTTGACTCCATATATTCAATTGATTGGTATGGAATATATTCAAACCAATTGCCATTGTTAAATAGTTGATGGTATAATACTAGTGGTGCCATAATCAACGTTCATGTGCTGGCTATGAGAAGAATGACTCACTTGGTACAGCCAGTATCCAGATGGCTTTTCAGATAGCCATTACAGGTGGCATGTCCAATCTGTTGGTGTCCATTCGCACACATTAACTACCATTATAACGGTTTACCTAAGCAGTGTCAGATAGTAATGACCCCGGCCTGCAATGCATACTGATAATGTTCCCTAAATTTTGCTCAAGCACAAAATGGCCGCCAAATTAAAAATTGCCGCCATAATAATATTAAAATGTAAAAATATCAATATTCACTTCGAACCTGTTTTATACTTTATGATAGTGTATGCATTTAGCATTCATGATAGCCATTTGTATTAATACAAGTCATATTTTAACAAAATGGGGCGTATTACATTTTCACCAGTATGAAATTGACATGTTTGTATATAAATACATTCATGAAGTTGTGTGTCTGTCCAACGATATTGTGTTGGCTTAAACTTTACTGTCATGGCCTAAGATCGCACGACGTACATGTTGTGGAAATATGGCCACTCAAGATATAGTTTGGCCGCCCGTAGCAATCATATAGGTTCAATTGCAGGTTTTACTGTTAGGAGAAAATCGCATTTTAAGGTTTTTAGCGTGCATCATAAATCAAATCGTTTATGTACAGTAAGCAGGTGCTTTGCAGTCACCGTCACGTTGTGACACATAATAACTGTAAATGTGTTTGCATGATTACTATACAGTTCATGTAATGCATATTTTGGAATTAAATTATAATGAAATCTGATCAATCTTTCATTTGCATTATGCCAGAAGTGCAATAGTGAACATATAATAGGTTTGTAATGTGCTTCAAATGTTGCCTTGGTGTTATATGTATTTTAACCATACCAAAGAATATTATGACGTTAGAACCATACATGGAATTTGTTTGAAAACGCGCATGATAGCAACACTACCATCTACTTTCAAATAACAATACATGGCTATTATAAGTCGTGTATTTATTACAGTACATGAATGTACTTATACTCAATAGCAACAACACTTTTATGCGATATGTATTCATACGTATATGATAGTAACTTGATAGTCTTCTTGTGTGTTTATTATGCAGAACAATTATCAAAATCATGTATATGACTTCATTACCTTTATGTTAATCAGTTGTACATATCATTGCAGTTCATGTATTGACTAAGATGGAGAGGTACTGAGTTGCTGACCAGGATTAGTGTTTGTCAAAATGAGTGTTTGTCAAAGACTGCAGGGTCAAACACAATCATTTTAGTAGACAGTATAGCCACTGGTCTGCGTATACTATTAATGTGAGTACTTATCATCCTCCAGCAGATCTGGGTCCGGTAATCATTAACAGTCATACTTGTTGTCATACAATGGGTGATACATTAATGGAATTACCATATAGTGGGATAATGACAGTATGTATGTCATTTTCTCATTTGAAAGCAAACATTTGGAATTGTATTTGTAAGCTAAATTGGTAGTATCAGTGTTAAAATTTAATATTTCTGATACGTACATCTATTGTTTTAAAGCCATCATCATAGTTATGTTTGAAATGAATTTGATTCTCAGTAGTCCTTTAACTTCATCCAGTTTACCTTATTACCATGTATGTCTACCTTAAAAGCACCAGCAACTTCATTGGCAACTTGCTGAAGGTCATAAACTGCTGAATCACATTGGAATAACTATGATATCTATGATTTTGTCCGTCTTGCCACATACGACAGTATCCCAGTGACTGTTCTATTGCAGCATGTATTGAATCACACTCCATATGTGTGTGGCTAGACTCGAAGAACGTTTGTTCTAATGTATTAATATGTTTATTCGCTGCATGTCTGCGACATACTGATTCCTGTGTTGTTCTGTGCACAATCAGAGTACATAAAAACATGTTTGATGGCTGGTTGCAAACATTTAAAATTCGCAATCAGACAAGAACAATTTTCCCAGTTTCATTCCAAATGTAACATGTGTCATTATATATAGCTAGATTAACTCCTACACTGCTGAATCATATTTTACGTCTGCTGTTTATTTTCTATATTTCATTTTTCACATAAAACATATGGTCAATCATGTGTATCTGTCTGTAATGTTCGTTTTCTTTGCAAGTCCTTTCCTTCGACTGTAAATGACTTTGTTGTATTTTTGTATCAGCAGGGGTTAACATATTTGCTTTTTCCTTTTCATTATAGACAATGCACGTCTCACAACAACAGTATTTAGGTTTGTGAAAATAATAGTTATACTCATGTTAAATGTTAAATATGTAATGTATGATGCAGGATTCAGTCCATGTTCTGCACACTTTAATTAGTACAAGTCATACAGCAGTTTATAGGTCTTAGCTCCATAATCTTCTCTTAGCGAATCCTTAATATTGTAATGAATTTCCATCACAGGGAATGAGTCTATGTGTGCTTTTATATGAGTGAATACATTTGCAGGTGTCTTATTGCATGGACTATGCCTTCCAGTATATCTGTTCCTGTGAATGAGTCATGTGCTTCTACAAATATGTGTGTAGAGACGAAAATATACATTTACCAAATAAGCACATGTGCATTATGTGTATATTGCACTAGCATGTGTATTTCCATTGATGGGATTATTTGCGTACATTATTTCTCATCATACATAAATTGCTTAGTAATTGAAGACTTCACACACGCTCGCAGGAAGGGACAACTACCCTAACACATATTCCTTTGGAAAATTTGGACAATATGACTACACTGTACATACTAAATCAAACGAGGAAATATAAAATAATAACTATTGTTCATCCTAATAGGCATTGGCTGCAGTATGAAACTATCATATTGAATACACGTGTAGAATGTATACAATACGAGATCGGCTAACCTCGGCCAAAGCACGTTAATATAGAACGTTCTGACCAGATACACCAAATGTCTGTTCGCAATTATTCAGCTTGATTGGTCGAGACCGAGTCTCAGCCTATCCATCTACTTGACTCTGAGAACTAGATATGGATAGACATCGATAATATTCTATACTCTTTCATCAATGGCAAATTCAATTTATCTGGATATGTACATACATGCCAAACCTGCTAGATCCGAATACGGAATGCACACTTACTACAGAAACCTGGAAACAAAAGACTATATAAGTTTGATCATTATCAATTGGTCTATCGTGTTGTATGACTTTTCATTTGCTATGCAGATTAATATGGCTATGCAATATTATGACACATGAAAATCATGTCGGTGCCAGCGTGCTACTAAGCTTCCTTCAGTAGGATATATATACATGCATAATGGCATAATTATATCTACGAGACATGCATCACTGTAATAGTAACTTTGTTTTTCAAATATGGCTAAACTAATATAGAAACTATGTAGAATGGTAGAAAGTTATCAACACCATCATGACAACTGTGGAAATTAATCACATTTACTTTGATATTTCAGTAATAAAAACAACATCATGTGCGAATGGATTTCCAGATGTTTGCATCTTATACTGCAAATACATGTACAAGTATGCATGTTTTCTGATGGATCATCCAATACACTATACATATAGAGAAACAACGATGCAGCGTGTAGAAAGATACCATATAATGTTGATAGTTAAACACTTTCAGCGAATTTTGTATAAACACGGTAATATCGTTTGTTTCTGAGAGGCCATTTTGAAATTGAATTTGGTCAAATTATATGATAGTATACACATCGTATTGCCGTTCTAAGGATATGTCATTATACAAGTGTAATACATAACTTTAGAAGTCAAATTGCAACATGTTGCATGCCAATTGTGTTAGCTGCCATCTTGGATTTAGCGGCCATATTGAATTTGGAAAATAATCCAACCTATTTTTTGTTAACATAAACGAGCCAAACAAGTGAAAGTTTGCTTTTAACAAATAATTGACACGAAATTTACATTCTGGTCTACACTATAAAGATACATATTAGATTTTCATTTCAATGTGATATGTTTATTTTCTCTTTAAATTCCGTTCGCACGTCTGTCCGTGGTCATTTCTTTTCGGGTCCTATGTCCGTGTCTTTCACAAAGCATGGCATGCTTATGCTCATCACATATACAGCTACAATACATGTTCTATTTCCACCCCTCCGGGTATATGTAGGCTGCACTAGACACGGTTTGCATTACGTATATAATGACTTGTTATATGGTGTATATGATGTGACAGGCACCAGAAAAATGAATATTGACCGAGGCGATATTTGTTTTATTACATAACCACTTCAGAGCTAAATGACACAATGTCACTGAATGGCGCACATTACAGTTACAGAGCCTGACCAGCCTGCTCGGGGGCGCTGCTGCATGATGCATGTAATCGCCGTCTACACTAGTCTCACAGGCCGAACAGCCAATTCCCGATTCATATAAAAGTATGTAGACGTTAGCAGCCCTTGCTTGCCTGACTGAATGGCGAACAGTGTAGACCCTGGCCGGACTGTTAACATGATACACTGCGTCTACAGTAGTCGCAAAGTCCAATGAAATTCGACAAAAACATATTTGTTAATATATAACCACTTCAGAGATGAATGACTTAATTTCACCGTCTGAGACTGAGTGGCGAACAATGCAGATTCTGATCAAAATACTTGGATGTGCAGATTAAACTGGATCTATACTGAGCACGTGTGCTGAGCACGAGTTCCTTTGTCGGATTCACAGATGTCAAGGGAAATAAATCCGGTATTTCAAAATGGTAGTGGAATAAATTACAGGCTCTTCGAAAAATATGTGAAATTTGCTGTAAGACCAGCTTATAGTTAGCTGTCAAAATTGACAATTTTGACTTGAGCATATGAATTCTTTCTTCGACGGAAATGACGTCAAACGTAACGTCAATTACTTCTTGCGAACGTCTTGGAGTAAATATTTCCTTCAAAGAAACAAATCCCTCCAGAATCACGGTAAATCTCTGAGTAGCATGTAATATTGGTCAATATCTGGTATGCAACTTTATATATTTTAGCACTTCTACATCAGAGAAATGTTAATTTTCAATAAAAAGTTGACATGCTGGTTTACTTTGATGGTTTTTTCATTTTGTTTGTGTTCAATGAATGCCGGCATTATTATATATTTGGAACATGAATATTTATTTTAGCGTCACAGATATAGTATTAAAAGTATAGAGTTGAAACTTTTAGATATTATGCTATATATTAAACTATATTCAGATATTATGCGTACTGTATATATGAGATATGGAAATTTGAATGTGGGGATCATTTTTATCCATCCGATACATCAGCCGCATTCTATATTTTTCATGTATTTTCACCGTGTATGTATGCACATCAGAGATATTTTTCCTCCATTGAATAACACAAGTTCTACTGGACATGTCTTACAAACATCGGTATACGACTTTATCAGCTACAGCACAAACACCGTTAATTTGCTCATAAAATGTTACACATCATCAAAACTAGTAGTGTATCAGTTTATAATATTCAGAGATCTGTCTGTCTATCTGTTTTCACCTCCTCCATAGAAACATGTTTTCGTATTTTATGGTTCAGGCTCGTAAACGTAAAGAAACGTAAAACATCGATGTGCCCTGCGGGTCAAGCTCTTGTGGCAGTACTTTCAGTACTTTGATTCACATTCAATGCAGTCGAAGATCAAACTTTCATACGCACATTCTCATCAGAGGCTAAGCTAGTTGCAATTTACGTGCATTGATTCCGATTTTGAAAACACGCGTTAGACTGAACGTTGTAGAAGTAAACATGTATGTGATCTGTATAACTGAGCTGCCGGCTGATAAAGAGGCATTACGGCCTTTATGGCAAGTGTAGATCATGATAATTATGTAGTTATAATTTATAATGTTCGATTGACAGAATAGCGACAAGTGTAGATCCTGTTGATACGCTGGTCATACACGTCATCATGTGTCTTCTCACAGCTGGTCCAATAATTGGTGGAAGTTGCTTTAGGGGTTGGGACAAGCTGCTATATATTTATTATAAGATAGCTCAGCCAGTTTGTTGTATGTAAAAAAATCTTTCTAGCACATTTGGCATTATATAATCTAGCTTTTTATCAATGATCACCAAACTTTGTCTTGCATTTATGTTATTATGGATGTATGGATGATTGTTAAACATGTATTCGTCGTTTGGGGTGAAAACAAGGGCATATCTGCTGCTCCAAATATTCTAGCAGCTAATGAGTCGGAATTTCTCCCAAGGGACTGGACATGCGACCTTCACTGGATGTCTGGTCATTGACTACATGTAGTATAGGTTACATGTACAGTCAACACTAAACTAATCCCCTCGCTGGCAGCCTTGGCAATAATAACATACTTCCTCAGTGACCTTCACATTGCCTATATGCAACTGGGATATACTAGTAGCGAAAGTACATGTACGTGCGTACGTACGTACGTTTGTGCTTTAGTATGACCTTTCATGTCTTAGACTTACATATTTTACAAACGCGGGAATGTCTTATACCTATTTATATCAAATCTATCAATCTATTTAGCCAATTGAGAATAGACTTGCCTACTTCCCTGGGTGTCCCAAGAGAAATAGTATATATTCAAGTTTGAGAATGTTGCTGTTGTCATATCCGTGGAGGCGTATTCTCCTATATCACATGCAAACTAGTTTACTATGTAGAACAGTAGATATCCTGGTCAGACTGCGAATGTGCATGCTGATCTGGGTCTATACTGGTTGTAAACATCACATGGTTCCTATTGTTAACTAGGTACACATATGTGCTGCAGTAAGAAATTAGGACTTGGGATATTATACATTATGTAGACTGTAGATATGACAATGTGTCTAATTACCCCCAACTGCCCACCCCCACATGAAATGTGTGGCTGGTGGAGCTCCTGATCAAATACTGGTAGTGCATTTGTGAAATATAGTAATGATATATACTGCTTGTATTAAAAGCATTTCAAATGTTCCAGACTGAATGGTAGGCAGTGCAGACCCTGATAGTTATAACGCGATAACGGGAACATGTAACAGAATCATCATTGTTGTTTCATTGCTTGGCAGATAGTTCATACCCAGTATGAACCCGAGCTGGGACGGGCATGCCACCATAAAACCACAGGCAGCCCAATTAATGGCAGTAACAAGTGCCTTGTGACCTCCTGTCAGTCCCTAGCAGGTGCGCAATGATAACATGTGTGTGAAACCGGTCCGTCGTCAATTGTGCATGCGTATAGACCTTATATTACAGAATAAGATATCATGTACGTTGTAATAAAAATAGGATCCAGCTAGTCTTCTTAATGTGCACATATTCGCCAACAGTATGTCTAACATAATATGGCTTGCTGTATGTCACCGTACGTAACTCACTATGGAGAGGAAGCGTGTATATGTACCCGGTTAGCTCAGTAGGTCGAGTGATGTTACGGTAAATCAGATTTCCCAAGTGCGATTCACGGGTCAGGTGTGCATTTTTCTCGCCCTGTGATATTGGTGCCCAACGCGGGATCGTGACTGACAATTATTCCCCAAATTATCCCAAATACACATGTAGATGGAATTCAGAGATGAAATAAAAATAGTATTCGGGAACGACTTAAGTTTGGCAGAGGATTATGTCGGGGTACTTAACTGACTTACAATGCTTTCGTCGCAAATGGTCACGGACGGAAGTACGGACGGACGGACGTGTGGAACCTCAATATGTTAATAAGCAATGCGCAAAAAAATATGCCAATTTTGCAAATAAAAACGCGTACTCGGTGAATATGGATTGATACGCATGATACATGGCACCGATCACTCCACCATACAATAATCCCCGCTGAGGATCACGTGGTCTGATTATACCGCCCTTCTCAATAGACCGAACTGATCGTTATTTTGATTGGTACCTGTATTCATATTCATGTAGAAGAGCATTCAGGCTAATTCTTCGTTCGGGCGGGAGATTATAAATCTGCTGTCAGTTCTGCAGGAACTAATTCCTGTATCTTGTCTACGACATTGATCACTAAGATACCAGCTGGCTCAGTGGTTTAACCCTTTCATCCAAGTAATTGGAATGTATTTCGATATGTTAATTTTGCAACCAATCCAACCGTCACAACCTGATGTTAAGACGAGTCCATTTATAAAAATGGGATGTGAAAATATTAAGAAAATACAAGTAGTTGCAAAAAGTGCTGATCCTGATGAGACGGCTTGCTACGAGCCGGCTCATCTAGATCTGCACTGTTTGCAAACCCCGCTATAGCGGGTTCAAATGGTTAATTACCTGTGACATGGGGCTTTAGCCCTTACTGCGCCACGGGGCAGAATATTAAATAGAGTGATATCTTGGGTAACATATTAAGACTAATGAACTGATAAATGCACGATGCTGGGTAATAGATTTAAGATTAATTGTTTGATCCATTCACAATATCGGACAGATGTGTAGTTTATGTTTTTGCTAAGCCGACCCCTCGCTGACCATTACATAATCAGCTGACAGACGCTTGTGAAACTGGTTCAGGACCCATATATGCTAGCACTGTCTGTCCGTCCGGCGGTAGGCCTATTTTGGCGAGGACATGATATACACATCACTACTGGGTTTCATTTACCCAGCTTATAATGCTTCCAGTAAACCTACAGTATAACATTTAATTCCACTCACCACTCCAGTTCTCACTACTTGGATTACGTAGGCCAAAAACACTGTTAATGTGTAATACTCAATAAAAGTACATGTACATGTATTATTATTTTAGCAATTCATTATGGCCACATCATTTAATAACGCAACATATGAATCAACAATCGTTATGAGATGCCTTGCTGGACGAAATGTGGCATATACATGTAATTAGGATTACAACATGTAATGGCATGTGCTTTTTTTTCTCATTTAATCAGTGAACATATTAATGTAACACATATGATTTCATTGAATCAAATGTTTCGTATGTCATCTCATATATAGTAGGTGATTCTAAGGACATGATCTGTAACCAGATACGCTAAACAAGTACAAAAACAAATTCGGTTGTGGCTATCAAAATGAACCTTAAACCAAATAGATCTTCGATAAGTGTATCTGTCTGTGCAACCACACAGTTTGATCAATCAAAATTATTTTTGAATAATATTATTGATCTAGCTCTGATTGTACACATGATGATCAGGATCTACACTGGCAAATAATGTACTCGGCTCACTTTTTACGGCCAGTGACCCTTTAGAATGGACATTTATTAAAGGTACATGCCCACTCAGGAGGCACAACATGTACTTTATAGGAATTAAACAAGTATGGAACTGTGTCACTATTCCACCAGTTCTAAAAAATATGAGCACCCGCTATACAGATATAATCACTTAGCAATATTTAGTTTAGTGATTCTGACGCGCGGTGATATCAGGCCATTTTCATATGCAAATGAGGTATGATATTTCTTAAATATTTATACTAATTAAATTCGTCACTTGAAAAATTAATATTTCCGACAGATTATAAAGTATGATCATTGCACATCAACAAATAAATACAGAGAATAAATAGTAATGTCCGTTAACATTTTAAGGAAACACGGTTATCTCCCCTGATATCAATGTGACATTTTACGTCTGCTATAAAATGTATAATAATGTCAATCAATACGTGGGGTCATGGTGATTGAATGTATTATTTTGCCAGAAAATGTCTCAGATGATGTCTCTGATATAAAGAACATGTTGTGTCTACTGAGTGGGCATGTACCTTTAACTTTTTCACCAGATTTTCACCCGTGAAAAACAATTAGTGCATCTCTAATATTGATAAATTTGTTGCACATTATTCTGAGAATGAGTCGATTTTTATGCAACATTCGCAAATCAACATGCATTTCAAGAATCGTCCTAATCGTCTTCAGTAATTGGTTTTATTGCTCCCATGAGGACAACAACATTAAATCTGACCAAATCACGCTGACAGGCATTCAGCCGAGTATATTGGGTATTACGACAACTGTTCTTTATTTTAAAGGTACTTGCTCGTTCTGAGCCGACTCATTGCATCCACACTGTTTACTAGCACATATATGAGACGCGCCATGCGATTTTGCACCTTCGGACATCTGCGTAATTCATGAAATACGTTTACAAAATTTACGATATTTTCCGTAAATGGCGTCAAAAGTTGACAACTTTGTCAGGGTACAAGCGGAATATACTTCCGCATGTACACTTGGTCAACTTTTGACTTTATTTATGAAACATATTGTAAAGTTAGTAAACGTATTTAATGAAATTATGCAAATGTCCGAAGGTACAAAATAGCATGGCGTGTCTCATTATAGACTGAGGTACATTTGTATGTAGTGTTGAAATAGTTCATCCTTATGGTAAAACATATATCATTTTCCATGTGTTTAACAAATGTCTAACAACACACAAGAACCATCTCCTATGGAGAATAGTCCAATGTACTGCCAAAACATGTTTATGGACAGAAATAAGATAACATTTAGAAAAGATTGCAGACAACATAAATTGTTTCCTATTTTGTTAATGTTGTTGCTGTATCTTGCCATTTCACTATTTTCTAACATTTTATAACATCAACTGTGTCATGTGCAACGATTTTGACCCGAGAAAAACAATGTGTGCATCTCAAATATTGATAATTTCATGAAATACGAAAATTTACGATATTTTCCGTAAATGACGTCAAAAGTTGACATCTCAAATATTGATAAATGTGTTTGCGCAACATTGTTCTTAGAATTAGACGAGTTTGTTTTTCAATAATCTCAAACAACATGCAATTCAAGAAATCGCCCTATCTCTTAATGGTCTTCAGTAATGAGTTTTATTACCCCTATGGGGATACATTAAATCTGACCACGTCACGTTGACGGAGATTTATTATAGAGTCAGCTGAGTTTCTTAGGTTTTCAGTTCACTGTTTTGTTTTATTTTATGCGGTTTTAAAACCACGCATCCATGCCGTCTGATCTGGGTCTCAACTGTTCGCCATTCAATCAAAGAACAATGATTATTAATCCAGCGAACAATTATTTTACTATCACGCTGCAACAGTACATTTGCTAATCAGAATCATGAATGAAATACGCGCGGCTTTGTCAGAACGCAGCCCAAAGTATAGAGCTCGGCAAAAACAATTTTGAAGTCCTTATATATGTTTGGGGAAATAACATACCGAACTCCTTCAAGAGACATTAACGTTTTAGGAATTCGATGACAGATTAATATACATTGTATTGCTAATAACCTTTGCAGAATTTGTTTTTATATCTGCAGATATTTACACAGAATCGGATTTTGGAAGCTGTTTTGTCAGTTTCTTCTCCAGGAACTAAATGATGTATCTTGGTATACGCTAGTGGTCAGTAAAATACCAGCTGGCGCAGTGGTTTGTAACTGTTTTCACGCTTATTGCGCCACGGGAAGTAGATTAATACTAAGTAGAGTGATACTCTTGGGTAACAGATTAAGATTAATGAACTGATAAATGCACGATGTTGCCTAATATATTTACGAATAATTGTTTGATCCATTCACTGGAAATCGGATATGTGTGGGCCATGTTTTTGCAAAGCCGACCTCTCGCTGACCTCTACAGAATCAGCAGACAGACCCTTGTAAACTAATTACGAGCTCATTAATTCAGAGCTCATATATGTTCATACTGTCCGTCCTGCGGTATGCATGTTTTGCGAGGATATGATACACACATCATAACTAAATTGATTTACCCTGCATTACTAATTACGTACAGTATACATTTTAATGTCACTCTCTACTCCAGGGAATTTTGTTATCTCTACCATTACATTTTCGGATTATGTGAGCTATAACAATGCACATGTTTAATGCATTTCACCGATATCGGTACATAAGTATCAGATTGTATATCTTGTTGCACGCAGCAAGATAGGAAATCCGATATTCATGTTCCTACAATGTATATGGGTGAAAATAGAAACAACCCGTATCGTCATATGTCTTCAATTAAACCACTTTACACAGGGCCATGATGAAAACACGTTTTGATTTTTGTAGTATTTTTTCAAAAGCTCTGGCTGTACACATGATGCTCAGGCGCTACACTGGCCAATCATGTAAATTGTCACTTTATTACCACCAGTGACCAAAATATAAAACGGACATTTCTTACCTCTTTCATCCCCTAGTATCTGACATGGGCTGGTCCATGATGATTTCACATCAAGTTATTCATCAGTAGGCTAGCGGATATTTGGATAAGTCCATTTATAGTTTACAATTGTTCAAATTACAGAAACAGCTACACACTGTACCTGCAAATAGTGCATAAACTGATCAGACGGTAGTTGATTAAGGATTAAGTTTTATTAAAACAAACAGAAATGAATGATTGTTACAGGATTTACCTAGTATCGTTTTGGCGAATAATTCTTTGAAATGGTAATCGATTTTCACTAAAACAATATGGTTTGGGACCGACATCAGTATACAAATGTACAAACGATACATACATATTCGTGTTTGACGTTTATTGTGCAACTGAAAATACTTTATTAAATATGCTTGTTTGATTGTGCAACTGAAAATACTTCCATAAATGTGCTTGATGTTTGATCTTTATTGTGCAATTGTCCTATACTCGATGAGACGGCTCGTGCTGAGCCGACTCACTGCATCCACACTGTTTACTAGCTATAGCATATATGAGACGCGCCATGCGATTTTGCACCTTCGGACATCTGCGTAATTTCATGAAATGCGAAAATTTACGATATTTTCCGTAAATGGCGTCAAAAGTTGACATCTCAAATATTGATAAATTGTATTACCCCTATGGGGATACATTAAATCTGACCACGTCACGTTGACGGGGATTTATTATAGAGTTATGCTGAATTTCTTAGGTTTTCAGTTCATTGTTTTGTTTTATTTTATGCGGTTTTAAAACCACGCATCCATGCCGTCTGATCTGGGTCTCAACTGTTCGCCATTCCATCAAAGAACAATGATTTAAAGGAGAATAACACATTCCCCAAAACCGATACATTTGCATTATATAGCTATATTAAAGACATATCGTGGCTTTACTTGACTTGTATTTATTATAATCCCACAGATATTTGGTTTTAAATTTCCATTATTTATGCGCTCTCCACTCCGTGGAGATTTTAGGCTGCCTCCATTAAAATCACATGATACGCAACCGCGCCGTGACGTAGTTGTAAAGCGAATCTGTCCCCGAGGTTTAACGGGGACTACACATATGTGGCTGTGATTGGAGAAATGGGGTTTTGGGATTTGTAACCAGTATAGCTCCTGATCAAATATCACACTTCTGTAGCCTGGTAACGATATATATTGCTTATAACGTGTAGAAGCAGGACATGTGTTTCATTGATGGAAAGGTAAACAATCCAGATCCTGATCAGACTGTACAAATTGTGCATACAATTATCAGACTGCTGCTTTTACAAAACTGATCCAGCTATATACGTCTGGTGACAGAGACAATATGTCAGGTTTAGTAAGATAGTGAACCATATTTCACATCAAAGAGTGTCATATACCAGACCCGTACGCAGGAATTAATTTAGGGGGTGGGGGGGGGGGGGTGCGTTATCGACGGCGCGATGAGCTAAACATCTTGTTTTGCACATCGACGGACAGACCTCGGCAGATTAACCCTTTCACCCCTAAGTAACTGGAAAGGATTTTGATAAGTTAACTTTGCAACCCAATCCAATCATCACAAAATGATTTTCAGACCAGTCCATTTATGAACATAGGGTGTTTTTGCTCTCAAATTTTCAAAATTACTTGCAAAAGGTGCAGATCCTGATGAGACGGCTCGTCACGAGCCGGCTCATCTGGATCTACACTGTTTGCCAATACCACTATATAGGCATGTGGTGTCGAAAGGGTTAAGGGGGGTGGGGTGCGTACGCACCCGACGCGCCCCCTCTGCGTACGGGCCTGTATACTGCCATCTGAATTTCAAAGATATTGTAGTCCCCTGGTTAGCCGCAGTGATGTTTCTGCTGGTCGTAAAACATATTTGCACAGCACATGAGAAAACACCACATGGTGTTGTGTCAAAAGAATTAGATATTTCATTAGGTAGATCCTGCTTCTGGGTTTGGCAACATTTAATGTTTTCTTTAATTTCAGTTATATTCAGCAAATAAATAAAATTAAATCTGATTACGGGCTACATCATTCAATTGACATTGTATGTACGGTATCGTACTGTAGACTTCGTATTTTGCTGGTTGCAAAAATGATCCTGTCTGTTTTGTAATGAAACAGTATAGGTATTTTTTTTAGGTGGAAATCTCCTTAAAAATTGTTACTAAAATTTCCGTATGGTACATAAGAAAACACACCAGTGCATTAGACCATCCGTATGATTGTTTCAATTCGTGAGAAATGTACTATGCTGCAGATTGTAATGATTGTTTGACTGGATGACTAACCGTACATACGCTGATCAGACAGCACGGGTTTTTTTTTTGTATCTTATATTTAAGGGTAGGAATTGGCTCGAGGACCTTCCAAACCCGGGCATTTAAGCCCAAAAAAAGACAGGCCAATGACTGTTGGCCTGTTTGTTTCCGATTTACTAATATCTGCCATACAGACGATATATGTGCATTAAATGAAGGAGGTAATGAGGCGGTTAATTTAACCTAGCTAGTTCATTCTCCTATCGCATGAAGCCGGTATGTAAGACCGTGAAAAAGGCTGAGTGTGAGTGCATGTGATATATGGAGACTCAGTCGTAACAGTGTTATCCTATATGATGATGATATGTGACGGTTGGTCATATCGGACAGGGCATGATCGATACCGGGGTACGCAAAGTATGATGCAATATGATTTCGGTCCCAGCTGCTGTCGTTTCGCGGCTTATTTTCTCGTATTCGAGTTCAGGTGTGGCGTTTATATGTTGTTATTTGGTTAGACAACAATGTGTTTCACATATTCTGAAGACGACTTAAAAACAGAAGATAGTACACGGCGGTATAGTAACTGCCTATATATTAGTGAGTGGCGTGTGTGTGCAAGTATCAGGCAAACAGTCGTTCTGCCAGTTTATAGTTTCGTGAAATTGATAAGGAAATGGTCACATACCATACCGCCGGTCATGGTCCAAAATCAATGTAATGCGGGCGGCCAATTCCGGTATAAACTACATTACTCCGTGAGATGAATGGTGGGGAAACCGGAGTACCCGGGGAAAACCACCTCCTCCGGCAAGTAATGACAACTTCACATACGTCGGTGTAGAGGTGAAGAGCTGTGATGGAACAGCTACCGGGGACCAAATAAGCATGGCTTAATTAGATTAACTATTAATGGTAGACATGTAACACGTGTCTGGATAAAGGTGTGAACAACAAGTTTATAAAGGTGTGAACAACAAATGTTGACTTGTGGACAAGATATACAGAAATGGAATATTTCGATTTTATCAACAAATACGTATTACAGGCCGATTTTGTTAGTTTTATTAATCTGAAAATATTTAATTAAACATGGGGGATGTTTTTGTCAAATAGGTCCGCTTTTACCGGTGATCCCGCTTTGACCCGCCCGTTGACCAGCTCCCCATTTACGATTAGTTTGATGTGCTTGTACACGGCCCCGCACTGTGACGTCACGGCTATCCAAGATGGCGACTTAACAGGCGATTTGAAGCCAGTTTTACGAAACATGGAATACTAATGGCATTGATATTCGTTTTTTTTCGCGACGTCATCTACCGCTTCGTGTTATTCGATATTATTATTAATTTAATATAACCCAAAAGATCCGTTCCTATCTTTTAATCCAGCGAACAATTATTTTACTATCAAGCTGCAACAGTACAATCTGCTAATCATAATCTAAACTGTCATTGAATGAAATACTCAACGCGCGGCTTTGTCATAACGAAGCCCAAAGTATAGAGCCTTCGTCAACAATAATTTTGAAGTCCTTTATATATGATTTGGGGAAATAACATACCGAACTCTCCTTCAAGAGACATTCACGTTATAGGAATTCGATGAACGATTAATATAACATTTATTTCTTCAATAACATTTGCAGAAAAAGAAAAAGGGTATAGTGTGAGATATTTTCACCAGAATCGGATTGGAAAAACGCTTCTTTTCCGAGTCCGTCCTCATTGTATCAAATAAGTATTTAGTGAAGACTACACAATATCGTATTGTTTTCGTATTTTGCAATTATAAGCAACATCGGATTGTAAGCGCTATTGTCAAACGATACGCACGCTCGGATTCTCCCTAACAATACGGCATATCCGGATTGATGTCGTAAATGTTATGGCAATACGGATACGCGTATGACACGTATAGGTTTTCACATACGGATATTGCCATTTTAAGGAAACACGG